>JBBPBX010073277.1:0-17868 GCA_038048925.1 Garcialebias charrua | reverse complement strand
ACAGTATATGTATGAGGTAGTTGATGTTGGTATAGAGGCAAAGTGGCATATGCAGTAAGGCACATTGGGCATCCTTGGGCATCCTTAAATAAGGCTGGTCAGAGAATACTGTATATGTATCAGCAGTAGTGTAGATATTGTAGTGATATAGGCCTCTGTCTTGACCTTCAAGTACACCTCTCCACATCTCTCTGAAACTCTCAGTGTTACACCTTCTTGAAACTCTCAAGGAGTTTCTCAAGGACAAGTGGACTCTATATTGGTTAACAATTATTATGAATTAATGGACACTAATTAATCAGATTGAACTTTCTCTTTAATGTGTGTTAATTCAGAATTGATCAAACAGTATTTTTGTCATTTCAATGATGATTTTACCAAGCTGGTATATTTTAAATATGACAAAGTTAAGAGAACATCTCAGAATGATCATGCTTTGAACTGTCTGCTCTAGGCAGAATAAGTGTCGAAAGTTGAAGGAACAATCCTTCGTATTTGTTTGAACTGTTTTTGTTTCAAAGGAAAAGTGCTAGACATAGCTTGCTTTCGGTCTCCCGTCCTTTCTAAAACAATGAATCAGTTCTCAAAACAAAGTACTGACTTGTGCACATGCACCTGCATCTTCTCACGTATGTTTTCTATGTTTTGTCTACCCTATCATCTGTCACTCAAACTCACTCATTTGCAAAGTCACACCCTCTCTAGGGGTGCAACAACCAATCAGCAGGAAGTATGTGACTAAGTCACACCCCCTTCTTAAGGGGCACTTCCGGCATTTTGGGTTAGAGTTGCGAGGAGAACGAACGGTCAACCTGCTCTCTCCTCTCTGAAAGCTGGAGACGTCCCGGTCATGTGTCAACGACCCACGTCTCAGCGGGGATCATAGTAAAGCCTTACTTTGATCCATTCACTCTCCTTTCTGAAGAATTTGTTTTCTAAAGTTTTATTTTGAAAGTTCAACCAGTGCGATTGGAGTCTGTTCCTGCCGGTGAAGGCGTGCTCCCGCTCGTCTGACCCAGTCATACACGCACGAAGTCATCTGGACGCTCACTGGACCACACAGTCCGTTAGTGTCCACAAACTTCTCAGTCCTCACCTCGCAAGACGTCTCGTCACCAGGTAAAGAGGCTTGTTTGTATGCTGCACGTGTGAGAAGCCCAGCTAAGATCCGTATGGGAAAGCTTGCCACCCTGGTTGTTTTCAAAATAATTAACTTCCGTTAACTTAGCTTCCATTCATCTTCTTCCTCCTATTTCTTATTTTTCATAAGCATATTAATCTGTCAAGTAAATGTGCCAACAGTTAATTTCCTAATTGTCTGTTTGTTTTAATTTGAATTCTTGTCAACGTAGTTATTAAATCAGAGCTAATATCGATACAAATGTTTAATGTAATTCTTGTGATAGTTTCAATAAAAGGTCTATTTTTTTGGTAGACCAACATAAATTGAAGTCTAAGTGTGAAATTACATTTCTGGCTAATCACATCACAGATTTATTGATTTAATCTGAAAAAGTTGAGACCCCGCACTTTGGTGGCGAGTTTGTGCAGATAAAAGTCTGCTCATACCTGCACGTCTAAACTATAGGTAAGTCAGTAAACTGTCTAATAACTCCTATATTGTTACAATATAAAAGTAGTGTAAATGTAAACAGTAGTAATAAATGTAAACAGTAGTAATAAATGTAAACAGTATTAATAAATGTAAACAGTGAATGTAAACAGTAGTATGACTATAGGCAGTGATGTAATACAAACATTAGTGCAAATATGAGAAGTAGTGCAAACTGAATGAGCACATGACCGAGAGTTTAGTGAATAACCCGTTTGATGACACAGAGTCCAGTGTTAAAATCTTTGTGTTGTGTGGTAATGTGTGAGAAAGTTTTTTGTGTTAAGGCAGTTCAAATGGGAGGGGAGGCAGAGCAGGCAGAGTGTTTAGCATCCTGACTGCCTGATGAACAGAGCTGTCTCTCAGTCTGCTGGTTCGAGCCTGGAGACTCCTCAGTCTCCTCCCTGATGGCAGCAGTCTGAAGCAGCTGTGTAGTGGGTGTGTGGGATCACCTGCCATGCAGAGGGCTTTCCGAGTGAGGCGGTTGCTGTGTAAGTCCTGCAGTGAGGGGAAGGAGGTGCCGACGATCTTCTCAGCTGCTCTCACGATGCGCTGGAGGCTCTTGCGGCAGGATGCAGTACATGCACCAAACCACACAGTGATGCAGCTTGTCAGGACACTTTCTATGGCACCTCTGTAGAAGGTGCACATGATGGGGGTTGAAGCTCCAGCCCTTTTCAGCTTGCGGAGAAAGTAGAGACGCTGGTGAGCCTTCTTGGCCAGTGATGCAGTGTTCCTGCTCCAGGACAGGTCCTCTGAGACGTGCACTCCCAGGAACTTGGTGCTGTCTACTCTCTCCACTGCGGTGCTGTTGATGGTCAGAGGGGCATGTTGTGCATCCCTCTTCCTGAAGTCCACAACAATCTCCTTTGTCTTCTCCACGTTGAGAGTGAGATTGTTGTGTCCGCACCACAAGGCCAGGCGGCTCACCTCGTTCCTGTAGTCCGTCTCATCGTTGTTGCTGATGAGACCTACCACTGTTGTGTCGTCCGCAAACTTGATGAAGTGGTTGGAGCTGTATGATGGTGTGCAGTCGTGTGTTAGCAGGGTGAATAGAAGGGGGCTCAGCACACATCCTTGTGGGGCCCCTGTGTTCAATGTGATGGTGCTAGATGTGTTACTCCCGATCCGTACTGTCTGTGGTCTCCCGGTCAGGAAGTCTAGCAGCCAGTTACACATTGAGGTGTTCAGCCCCAGACTGTCCAGTTTATGGATGAGCTGTTGGGGGATGATGGTGTTGAATGCCGAGCTGAAGTCGATGAACAGCATTCTAACATAAGAGTCCTTCGTGTCCAGATGTGTGAGAGCTGTGTGGAGGGCAGAGGAGATGGCATCGTCGGTTGAGCGATTAGGTCGGTATGCAAATTGGAAGGGATCCAGGGAGGCAGGGAGGACAGATGTGATGCTTTTCATGACTAGCCGTTCAAAGCACTTCATCAGGATGGGGGTGAGTGCTACTGGGCGATAGTCATTGAGGCATGCGGGCGTTGCCTTCTTTGGGACAGGGATGATGGTGGTGGCTTTGAAACCCCCACCATCTTAGTTCTTAATTAGTTCTTAATTAATTGGGATTAGTTCTTAATCCCAGTCTTAAAACTGGACAATGTGTCAGCTTCACAAACAGAAACTGCAAGTTGTTTCCACCAGAGAGGAGCCTGATAACTGAAAGATCTTCCTCCCATTCTGCTTTTGGAAACTCTAAGAACCACAAATAAGCCTGCAGTCTGAGGGCAAAGTGCTCTGTTAGGAAAATATGGAACAATAAGATCTGTCATATAAGATGGAGCTAGGTTGTTGAGGGCTTTGTAGGTTAGAAGTAAGATCTTGACTACACCAGAACTTCAATGTAATTTCTGTTACATTATTTGTTCCACTGTATAATTTTGTCTTTGTCTCACCATGTCTTAAATGATGCTGCTTCAATATATTACACACAAAAAAAGCAATTTTTAAAGAGTAACAAAATGTATTTTAGTGTTTTCAGATTGTTCCTCTGACCTTTCAGCTTGTTTTTTTATCAGGCTAGGGTTACAAGACAAGTGCATCTGACTTACATCTGACAAATGTGTTAGTAACACACACACACACACTAACACAGACACACAGATACAGTATATACAGACTTCTGGGTTCAAAATACGATTCATTTTTTTGATACTTGCAGTTTGAATTATTTAAAGTTAAATCTAGTTTTGTTGTAAAGCTTTTAAATTTCAGGACAGATTCAGAGATCCACATTACCCAAATACCATTAGTAAATGGTTTATACGGTTCAAAATTATGAACAAACATAACTTTCTGTCATCCTTTGACTGACAGCTATATCACATTCTGTCAAAGGCTGAAGGAAAGTGATTTAAGGACACTAAAAGAAAGTTACCTTGATTGTTAAAAAACAAACAAAATAAACTGTTGAATATCATGATTTAAGAGACGGAACAAGGACGTAGCCGGTTAGAGGAGATCATTTTTGAAAGGAAAACAAAACAATGTGGCTCATTAGGCTAGTTTATAAAGCACTAAATGGTCTAGGTCCAAAATACAGCTCTGATCTTTTGCTGCATTAGAAACCATCAAGACCTCTGAGGTCGTCTGGATCAAAATGGCTTTCTGTCCCCAGAGTCAGAACCAAACATGCAGAAGCTGCATTCAGCTTTTATGCACTATATGTGGAACAAATTCCAATAGAAATGGCTGGACAGCTCTGACTGTGGGTTCCTTTAAAACCAGGTTGAAGACTGTCCTATTCACTGCTGCCTTTCATTAAAGCAAAAATGTATTTATTTATATTTGATTTCAGTTCATCAGAGCTTGCATTTGTTTTTTCTTTAACCTTTTTATCTTTCTATATGCTTTTATTGTTCTTTAGCACTTGATCAAAATGTTTATTTTTTAATTGTGTAGTGCACTTCGTGTTGCCTTGTTGCCTGTACATCTCATCTACAAGTTTATTATAGAAAAAAAAAACAGCTGATCAGTTTTTGATTTTAAACCTCGAGTCCTATTTGTCTCCCTTACAAGTCTTGGATTATTCAGTATTTCATTATATTTCATCAAAACCTAAAGCAACACACTGCCGACCAGTATAGCACTGATGTTTTTTTACAGTGAGCAGCAACTACTTTCTTATTTTCAACTGAATGCTTTTTTTTTTTTTATCAATCTTTGTAGGCAGATGTTGGGACAGCACTGGGACCAAAACTTTTTTTATGACAAGAAGACAAAAAGTGCAGCAATTCTTGAATATTTAAAATCATGTTAAAATGGGTCAATTAGCGAGACCATAATGGACGTCTATTTTATTTGTGTTTGTTTACACTGGCACTTGGTAGTGGTTAGCAAAGCTACCGCCGGTACTTCCAAACAGTGCTTTAATTCAACAGAACACTTATCGCCCACCCTTCCCAAGAAAGAAAAAAAAAGAAAAAACGAGAGTATCCTCTGAGTCCGCTTCTGCCATTGTGATTTATTTTGAAAGGATTATAAGATGGAAGCTATGGTCAAGAGTGAGTTCAGGTTTACTGACAGAATATGAGCATCTCCATGCCACGTTGATCCATTGGACAGATGAAATTGAAAATAAAAATTTAAAACACTAGCAGGTTTAGCAGTAGAACAGGCCTCTGTTTCATTAGAGGGGTTTTCAGGACTTAGAGCAAGTAAAGTGACCTTTGATTAATTTCTTAGCAAAAACATGAACCAGGCAACAGTCCTAAATCATGAAGCAGTGGCTGAGATTAGCTCTCATTAAGACAGTTTTCTCTGCTCTCACAGTTTGTTGTGCTGTATTAATTAGCCTTGCGTGAGTAAATGCCATAATAAGCACACATTGTTTTCAGTTTGTAAAGTTGACTGATAGGTGGGGGATTAGACAAAACTGACAGAACTGGACTAGAACAAAAATATGTAACTCAACAGATAATCTAATAATTACTAGACAAATTCAATGTTTTTGCTTAAAATGTACATCCTTGATAAATCTTTTGGTTTTGAATTCTCAAACCTAGCCAGTCGAACCAGATGGACGCTCACCCTGAGCCTGGTTCTGCTGGAAGTTTCTTCCTGTTAGGAGGGAGTTTTTCCTTTCCACTGTTGCCTTTGTGCTTGCTCAGGGTGCGAGACTGCAACAAAGTGAAGATTCAGTGCAATCTGCTGAATTCTTTAGATAGATAACTTTTACTAATTGGCTTTTATAATTTATGTCAATGGTTTTGTACAATGTTTTAGTTTTTGTACCCTGCGACAACTTCTGTTGTGACTTGGCACTATATAAATAAATTAATTGAAATCAATTTCCATAAACTCTTTGAAACCAGTGTATTAGTAATATATTAGGGCTGCACAATAGAGATAATTTATCATTCTATTCAATTCGATCATCATTGCAATATCAATACAGTAGTCCCTTGTTTATAGCTGGTGATCAGTACCCTGAAGACCTGCGATAAGTGGGAAAAGAAACGCAAAGTAGGAATAGTAGTGCAAGTAGTAAGTATATATATATATATATATATATATATATATATATATATATATGTTTCTAAATGCTTTAAGAGCACAGAATGTCACGATTTCAGCTCTCTGTCTAAGCTGCACTCTGCCATCAGCCAGCCTCTTGGCCACGCCCACTTCTCCGCTCTGCAGCGGAGATAATAATAATAATAATAATGAATTTAATTTATAACGCATTTTTCATTAATGAAAATCTCAAAGTGCTACAAAGTGCAACAGAATTAAATGTCAATAAAACAAGTGATAAAACAAGTAAAATCAATAACAGTATCAACTAAGATCAAAGATAGAATCATGAGGAGGCAGAGTATGCTCGGTTAAAAAGAAAGGTCTTCAAGCCGCTCTTAAAGTCAACCAGTGACTGTGGGGCTCTCAGGCAGTCAGGAAGAGAGTTCCACAGGCGGGGGGCAGCCACACTGAAAGCCCGGTCTCCCATGGTCCTTAATTTGGTTCTCGGAATGTGAAGGAGATTACTGTCCTGTGACCGCAGAGACCGGGTGGATGAATATGGAACAAGAATGTCCTTTAGATAATCTGGTGAAGTTCCGTGTAAGCATTGATGTGTAATGAGAGCAGTTTTGTACTGAATTCTGTAGGCGACAGGAAGCCAATGAAGGTTATGGAGAATGGGCGTAATATGTTCAAATTTACGAACTCTCAACAAAATCCTTGCTGCACTGTTTTGAATATATTGAAGCTTCTGAAGGTATTTACCAGGGATTCCAATAAACAGGGAGTTGCAGTAGTCGAGCCTGGAGGAGACAAAAGCATGGACGAGCTTCTCAGCATCAGAAAAAGTTAGGGATGGGCGAAGTCTGGAGATGTTTCGAAGATGGAAGAAGCAAGTTTTAAACAGAAGCTTAATGTGATTTTCAAATGTAAGATGAGAGTCCATTTTTATTCCAAGATTTGTAACAGAGGTGGAGAGGGGGATGTCTTGTCCAGAAAAGGAAATTGTTGTTATAGTAGATGTTTGTACCTGGTGAGGGGTGCCAATCAGTATGGCCTCAGTCTTGGAGCAGTTTAATTGAAGAAAGTTCTGATTCATCCATGCCCTTATTTCCTCCAGGCAGGTAGAGAGGGCAGTGAGTGAAGATGGAGATGACAATGGGGAAGATGAGGATGCTCCAGTCCTGATGTAAAGCTGTGTATTGTCGGCATAACAGTGAAAAGAAATGTTGAACTGATTAATAATTTGACCTAAAGGCAGCATGTAAAGGGAAAACAGCAGGGGCCCCAGAACTGACCCCTGAGGGACACCACAGGAGACACAGACTGTCTGGGACGTGGCGTTGCCAAGACTAACACATTCCAGCCTATTGGAGAGGAAAGATCTGAACCAGTCCAGGACAGTGTCACAGAGACCGACCTCCACATGAAGACGGTGGAGGAGGATACTATGGTCCACAGTGTTGAAGGCTGCAGTGAGGTCAAGGAGGACAAGGATGGAAGGAGAACCAGCGTCGGCAGCCATGAGGACATCATTGGTAACTCTCAGCAATGCAGTCTCAGTACTGTGAGCTGCTCTGAATCCAGACTGAAACTTCTCATACAGGGAGTGTTGCTGTAGGTGGTCCTGCAGCTGAGCAGCAACTGCTTTCTCCAGCACTTTAGACAGAAAAGGGAGGTGTGAAATTGGGCGGTAATTAGAAAAAATGTCGGGATCCAAATTAGATTTTTTCAGAAGAGGCCTAATGATGGCAGTTTTTAGAGGCAGTGGAACATGACCAGATTGTAGAGACTGATTTATTATTTGAGTGATTAGTGGGCTTATTGCAGAGTGATTGGATTTTATGAGAGACGAGGGGAAGGGATCCAGGGCGCAGGATGAAGGCTTCATTTTCTTGATGATGGCCTCCACCTCACTCTGAACAACTTCATCAAAGCTGTTTAGGGTCCCAGAATGCAGACGGGTAGATGGCACACTAAGAACAGGGAGGTTGTGGAGCTGAGATCTGATAGTGTCAACTTTGTTTTTAAATGACGAAAGGAGTGGGTCGCATTTTTGAGCAGAGTCCTCAAGAGTTTGTTTAATGGGATTAAGCAGATGAGTTATTGTGGAGAAGAGCTGTTTAGAGTTCCCAGGGCAGGTGTTGATGATGTTAGAATAATATTTGGAGCATGCTTCTTTAAGATTTAAGCTTCTTCTGTCTCGGGCTTTGGGGGGACGGATCTCTGATGCTTCACAATCGCTACTAAATGTTCTATTGGAGGAACCTTATTCACTTATGCATGCTCACAACCACACACAAATGGATGCAGGGATGTATATGTAGATATATGTAGATGGGTATATAAATGAATATAAATATATATGTATGTATACTGTATATATATTTGTACTAGGGCTGGGCGATATGGAAAAAATCATATATCACGATATGGACTTTTTTATATCACGATAACGATATATATCACGATATATACAACACGATGTGTGTGTGTGTGTGTACAGGAAAAATTTGGACCAAAGTTTTTTTATTTTATTATTTTACTACAGATAGTTACAATTATAAGAATGTGAACAAAAAGAACAAGGAAATTTGGACCAAAGTAGAAACTAGATCTACCTTAATTCAAGGAGTACGATTATGGAATGACTTAATGACAAATGACAAATGTTAAGGAAGCCAAATCATTCCTTGTATTTAAGAAACTGGTAAAAAATGAATTGCTAAAAAAAATAAATGAATCTAATTTAATGTGTGATATATGTATGTGAATTGAAAATTGACTGAGTTATTTACTTATTTTGTTATTATAGAAAATATTGTTTGAACTGTTATTAGATGAATAAGGAGCAGATTTGATAAGATTTATTCTTCATCTGCTACCTTTCATTTTATTTTTTTTCTATTATGAATACGTTAATTGTTGTATTTCATATTATAAAAATAAACGAACAAACAAACAACTCCTTTTCTACTTTGGTCCAAATTTTTCCTGCAGGTGGCGGTAAAACAACAGCTGCTAATGAAACTCACGAAGAAGAAATCCGCTCTGAAGTTTGAGTAAACAAAGCAAGAAACAGAAAAGAGAAAACGTTGCGTTTGATTGCGGTTCTGTTGTGTCTCTGGTCTGTTTTGTATTGGTTAACTGGACCCGAGTTCGGACTCGGTTGGACTCTGGGTTCGTGTCCTCTGGACCCATTTTGTCTCAGAGTTTCAGCGGAGTGAAATAATGGAAGCTAACAAGGTGAGCTTCCCCCTCTTTTTGGTAAAAGTTATTCTTCTTGGGCTGCCTGTGCAGCTGTTTTCTCCTTGTTGAGACACCGGCTTCATGCGCCTGCGGCTCTGTTGCTCTCGAGTTTAACAGCGTAAAGCATGTGTCGCAAACCCGCGCGTGCGTCAAACATAAATCAGCGCCGTCATCTCGCAAAACCCCATATGGAGCTTCTCTGCGACAGTTATTTTTTTATTCTTATTTATCACGATAGAAACGATAGAAGGAAAGTAGCACGATAGACACGTTTCTATCGTCCCCACGATATATATCGTCATATCGCACAGCCCTAGTATGGGTATGTGTATTTATAGAAATCTACTGCAAGGTCATGAATATTATCAGTCTTTATGCTTGTATGTTTCGTTGCTGTGTTCTGTCATGTGCTTTGCAGGATTGTGGACGGAGGTTTGGTGTGTTTGCCTTGTGCTCTTTTTGTGGATAATTGTTGTTTTGTTGTCTCACTTTTTCTTTTCTTTCTTTCTCTCTATTAAAAAAATATATACATATTGGAGTGAGAGGATGGCTATAAGGTGTGAAGGGAGGCCATCTATATATGGAGAAAAAAAAAAGCTGTTTAGGGTCCCAGAATGCAGACGGGTAGATGGCACACTAAGAACAGGGAGGTTGTGGAGCTGAGATCTGATAGTGTCAACTTTGTTTTTAAATGACGAAAGGAACAGGTCGCATTTTTGAGCAGAGTCCTCAGGAGTTTGTTTAATGGGATTAAGCAGATGAGTTATTGTGGAGAAGAGCTGTTTAGAGTTTCCAGGGCAGGTGTTGATGATGTTAGAATAATATTTGGAGCGTGCTTCTTTAAGAGAATAGGCGTACGCTTTCTGATGTTCTTTATATGCCTGCTTATGTACAGAGAGACCAGATGATTTTACACGTCTCTCAATAGCACGGCCAGTTGCCTTCATCTTGCGCAGCTCACCAGTGTACCAGGGGGCTGAACGGGAGAAAGACACCAGTCTTGTCTTCAAGAGAGCATGCAGGTCCAGGAGCTCCTGGAGAGATTGGTTGTAGTAATCCACAGAGTCTTTTGCAGATGAATTATTGACAGCGGTCAGGGCGTGAAGATCAGCAGACAGAACATCAGGGGAAATGTTTCTAAAGTCACAGAACTGGATAGGTCGTTTTGGGTTTGAAGCAGGCAAAGATGAAGGCACTTCCAGGGAGATGACCCTGTGGTCTGAGACACCCAGGTCATATACAGATAAGTTATTGATGAGTATAGTGTCTGTAATCACCAAATCCAGAGTATGCCCCCTGTTGTGCGTAGGGGCGTCAACGTGTTGAGTGAGATTAAGAGAGTCCAAAAGAGACTTAAAATCTGTTGCCAGAGGTGAAGAGGAATTGTCCATGTGGATATTTAAGTCGCCAAGAAAAATGGTCTTCACAGGGGAGGTGCAGAAAAAAGTGAGGAGGTCATGCATCTCTGAGTTAAATGAAACATGCGGTTTGGGAGGCCTATGAATTAATATAACATTCATCAGAAGTGGGGTTTTGAAGCTTAAGGCCAGACATTCAAAAGAAGAAAAGTCATGAGAAACCAGATGAGACTATTTTAAATTACTACGATAAATTACAGCCAGACCACCACCGCGGCCAGTGCTGTGGGCTCTCTGCAGATAGCTGTATCCAGAGGGACACGCTTCATTCAGATAACTGTACACATCTGGTTGATGCCAAGTTTCTGTAAGACACATGAGGTCCAAGTTCTTCTCCAGAATGTGATCATGAATTAAACATGATTTGTTGGATAGTGACTGCACATTGAAAAGTTCTAATTTAATAGCAGTTGGAGTAGGAGCTTTTTGAACCGGTTTAAGCAGACCAGAGATGGGGACTCGAGTTTGGGACTCGGACTCGAGTCGCACTTAAGTCGCATAAACAGAGACTTCAGACTCGACTCGGACTTGCATTCAAAAGACTTCCAACTCGACTCGGACTTGCATTCAAAAGACTTCCAACTCGACTCGGACTCGCCATTTGAGACTCGTGAGCATCGAGAATTGTTCTGAACCGGGACTAACTGTGCGGTTTTCCCGAAATCGTTCAAAATATTAATTTGCGATTCCTATGTTCGATGCTAGTTAGCCAACCGGAAGTAGCCGCCACCGAAAACCAACGAAGAAGAATCCACCGGAAGTGTGCATCTGCTATCGATAGCGTACTAATTTAATAAAATGACCAGTCAGGTCAGTGCAGCACTTGCAATAATTTTCTATCATGCAAAGGAGGGTGGAGAAGTAAAATAGTGTCCCGTCTTTGACGTACTCCACCGGATTATTTTTGCTTCGTATCCGACCGGAAGTACAGAGTAGTCCGTCTGCAAAACGCTCCGCCGAACTTTTCGCTAATCGCTACCTCTTCAGCTCCATCAGGTTGGTAAATAAATAAACTATAAACTAGTCTCATACCAACATTAAGGCAGCTAACAAGTTATACTCCGCTTAAAGCGGTAAGTCAGCTCAAATACACACGATGCTAACGTTAGCTTGTATTTTTTCTTAGACAAACGACCTGAAATGGCTTCACAGTGTTCAGTTCACCAGTGACTGTCCAAGGTAAAAACGTCAGTGTTAACTGAATGAAGAGTGCCACAGAACAGTTACAGCATATGTTGTGAAAAGGTTGCATCCCTTTTCAGATGTGGATTCAATTCAACCATGGACTGCACTTACATTGCACTCAAATCCAACACTTATTAACATTCTTAATTCATTTAAAGTTCTCTGTGTCTTTTAAAATGTTTTAATGTCTCTAGTTTTCATTATTATATAATTTCTGTTTATGTTCTCTTTCATTCCATTATGAGTGAATGTCACAGTTTGAAGAATTATTGAATAGGTTAGTTAGGCAATAACAACAGAGCTAATAATTGTATACATTCTCAGTCTTAAAAATGATTTAATAATCTCTTTTTACTGATAATACTGATAAACCTGTTGTTTGTTTAGGAACCTCCCTGCAGTCTGTCCAGAAAGTCTCCACTGGAGGAGCGTTTTGCTGAGGAAAGGGCACAACATAATTTCACAGCTCCATGTCCATGAAGAAACAAATGGAGAGAGGGCTGCAGATACCAGGACATCCCACCAGCTGTTCTGTCTGAAGATCCTGCTGCTGGTGGAACCAGGTTAGCCCATCAGTGGGAGCTCAGTAACATGACTGCAGCATCAGACACTGGACAATATTATTTGTACTGTATAATAATAATAATACTGTATATGTTTGTGAGTCCTCCATGTTGGCTCTCTGCCCTGTGAGAAATTCATAGTAAATGTAACAAAAAGGAAAAAGTTCATAGCATTAATACCCTGATGCATGCTCAATAATCCAGGTAGAAAAATCTAAAAAAGTCCTCTGGTCCAGAGGACCAGACTTAGCGTTTTTAGATTCATAGCATTAAATTCAAACAGAAGTTCAAATTATTTCATCCTGAAATAACTCTGGCTAACTACTGTAGCTTTTTTTATAACATGGAGTTAAACTCAAAGCAGTCTCCTCAGATAAATAGTGTTACCATTATTTTTATATTAAAGTTTCTGTTAACTTATTATTTTTACATTTGATTGTTTCTGTTCAGTGCCCTGAGACAACTTGTGACTTGGAGCTATACAGTATAAATAAACTGAACTGAATTGAATTGAGGAGAGACATTTAATGTAATGTTTTGGCCTCTACATTCAGATAAAAATAAGCTGTAACGTGTAGTCAGTCACTGCCTAAAAGGTTGTTAGCAGCTGCTACAAACAAGCTTAGCGTCAGTGTGTTAATCTAATGTTAACCTGGATATTTTTAAAAGGAGAGACATTTAATGTCCATTGTTTGCGAATGAATAGCATACATTCATTCACGGTGTCACTCAAATATTAGGGACTTGACTTGGACTTGAGATCAGAGACTTGAGACTTGACTTGGACTTGAGATCAATGACTTGAGACTTGACTTGGACTTGACCTGGACATGAGATCAGAGACTTGAGACTTGACTTGGACTTGAGATCAGAGACTTGAGACTTGACTTGGACTTGCAAAAAATGACTTGTGAGCATCTCTGAAGCAGACTGAAGTCCACTCCACGTTTTCCTTGCCACTTCGTGTGTTGTGGACTACAAGGGACTACAGAAGCATTCTGATGACGTAATTGAGGTGCGACGCATGCGACACGTCTCTCAGTCCAGACAGAAGGAATCGAGTCAGAGCCCGCTTGCCTGAAATAAACAGTTTTCTTTCTAGAGCTTCTATGGATGTAACAAGGTCTACGCAGAAGTCCCAGTTGATTGATGGTGGAAACAGAAGGAGGAATGGAGCAGTTGTTAAGTTCAAACAACTGCGAAGCGGAGTACGTCAACATCGTCGGGCCGGTGGAAGCTAGCACGGAGCTAGCCGCTAACAGCAGGCCCACGGCTCCGAAAAAGGTATAAAAGAAGCAGTGAGAGGTAACTTGAATGAGCATTACCTTGAAGAGGAGCACAGGAGAGAATCCAGAACAGTCCGGAGGACACAGGAAGATGACAAGGGCAGCAGGTAAGCGAACAATAAATGCAGCTACGTGGTTCTCTAAGCTAAATTCGTGCTGGAGCTAGCGGGAGGTTGACAGCCCCCACACTACTAAAATTCCAGTTAGACTAGTAAAGTTTTCTATCTAATGAATCCAGCAAACAAGTCAAATCTTGGCTTCGCTATAGTCTCTCATCCTGAGCAAGCACAATGGCATCAGTGGAAAGGAAAAACTCCCCTTTAGAGGGAAGAAACCTTCAGCAGAACCAGGCTCAGGACAAGAGGCCAACTGCTTTGACCGGCAGCGTGTAACGTCTGCAGATCCACAACGTAGTCAGAAAAGACAGTTGCTCTAAAACTTAATCACAGAAAGGTAGAAATGCCCAACAAGGGTCGGTGAAAGAAAACAGTAGAAAGTAACATAAAAAGCTCGAGGAGCAAAAAGTACGAGGAGCAGCGGCAGCCAAGGTGCCTGCGTCCGCTATGACACGATGCATGAAGAAGCGTCTCCTGCAGAGTGGGATGCACACATGAACAACAGGTTCCAACAGGTTTAGCAGGTGATAAATATTTTTAAATTATCTATCCAGCCATTGATGAGTGAATGAAAGGTGGAGAGGACGCTGGCGTAATGTCGTGATGTTCGCCGCTTCTCCACGCTGAAAAGTTGTTTTACTGTTGCTATTTTTTTGGACATTTATCTGGACTTATTTTGTTCAGTGGTTTTTTTAATCAAGGACTTTACGGACAGCTTGGTTAGTACTTCCTAACCGGAATATTGGGCTGTCTGCCTCCTGTCAAACTCCAGCACAAACCTTGCACAAACTTTGCTTGGAGAACTACGTGGCTGCAGTTTTTGTTTTGCTTACCTGCTGCTTCTGTCAACCTCCTGTGTCGTCTGGACCGTTCTGGACTTTCTCCTGTGCTCCTCTTCAAGTTATGCTCATTCAAGTTACATCTCACTGCTTCTTGGTTATTTCTCTCGGAGCCGTGGGTCTGCTGTTAGCGGCTAGCTCTGTGCTAGCTCCTCCCGGTTTGGCTGGTGTGATGTTGACCTACTCCGCTTCGCAGGTGCTTGGACTTAACAACTGCTCCATTCCACCTTTTGTTTCCATCATCAAACAACTGGGACTTCTGCATAGACCTCGTTACATCCATAGAGGCTCTCGAAAGAAATCTGTTTATTCTTGCTCTGAATTGATTACGTCCGGGAGACGTGTCGCACCTCGACTGCGTCATCAGAACGCTGCGTCTGTAGTCCCTTGTAGTCCGCAGCGCACGAGGTGGCAAGGAAAACGTGGCGTGGACTTCAGTCTGCTTAAACCGGTTCAAAAGCTCCTACACCAACTAGCATTAAAATAGAACTTTTCAATGTACAATCACTATCCAATAAATCATGTCTAATTCATGATCACATTCTGGAGAAAAACTTGGACCTCATGTGCCTCACAGAAACTTGGCATCAACCAGACGTGTTCAGTTCTCTGAATGAAGCTTGTCCCTCTGGATACAGTTATCTGCAGAGAGCCCGCTGCACTGGCCGCGGTGGTGGTCTGGCTGTAATCTACCGCAGTAATTTAAAATTGTCACATCTGTCTTCTCATAATTTTTCTTCTTTTGAATGTTTGGCCTTCAACTTCAAAGCCCCACTCCTGATGAACGTTATATTGATTTATAGACCTCCCAAACCGCATGTTTCATTTAACTCAGAAATGCATGACCTCCTCACTTTTTTCTGCACCTCCCCTGTAAAAACTATTTTTCTTGGCGATCTAAATATCCACATGGACAATTCCTCTTCCCCTCTGGCTACAGATTTTAAGTCTCTTTTGGAATCTCTCAACCTCACCCAACATGTGGACGCCCCTACGCACAACAGGGGGCATACTCTGGATTTGGTGATTACAGACACTGTACTCATCAATAACTTGTCTGTATATGACCTGGGTGTCTCAGACCACAGGGTCATCTCCCTGGAAGTGCCTTCAACTTCGCCTGCTTCTAACCCAAAACGACCTATCCAGTTCCGTGACTATAAAAACATTTCCCCTGATGTTTTGTCTGCTGATCTTCACGCCCTGACCGCTGTCAATCACTCATCTGCAGATGACTCTGTGGATTACTACAACCAATCTCTCCAGGAGCTTCTGGACCTACATGCTCCCTTGAAGTCAAGACTGGTGTCTTTCTCCCGTTCAGCCCCCTGGTACACTGGTGAGCTGCGCAGGATGAAGGCAACTGGCCGTGCTATTGAGAGACGTGTAAAATCATCTGGTCTCTCGGTACATAAGCAAGCGTACAAAGAACATCAGAAAGCGTACGCCTATTCTCTTAAAGAAGCACGCTCCAAATATTATTCCAACATCATCAACACCTGCCCTGGAAACTCTAAACAGCTCTTCTCCACAATAACTCATCTGCTTAATCCCATTAAACAAACTCATGAGGACTCTGTTCAAAAATGCAACCTGTTCCTCTCATCATTTAAAAACAAAGTTGACACTATCAGATCTCAGCTCCACAACCTCCCTGATCTTAGTGTGCCATCTACCCGTCTGCTTTCTGGGACCCTGAGCAGCTTTGATGAAGTTGTTCAGAGTGAGGTGGAGACCATCCTCAAGAAAATGAAGCCTTCATCCTGCGCCCTGGATCCCTTCCCCTCGTCTCTCATAAAATCCAATCACTCTGCAATAAGCCCATTAATCACACAAATAATAAACAAGTCTCTACAATCTGGTCATGTTCCATTGCCTCTAAAAACTGCCATCATTAGGCCTCTTCTGAAAAAATCTAATTTGGATCCCGACATTTTTTCTAATTACCGCCCAATTTCCCACCTCCCATTTCTGTCCAAAGTGCTGGAGAAAGCAGTTGCTGCTCAGCTGCAGGACCACCTACAGCAACACTCTCTGTATGAGAAGTTCCAGTCTGGATTCAGAGCAGCTCACAGTACTGAGACTGCACTGCTGAGAGTAACAAATGATGTCCTCATGGCTGCTGACACTGGTTCTCCCTCCATCCTTGTCCTCCTTGACCTCACTGCAGCCTTCGACACTGTGGACCATAGTATCCTCCTCCACCGTCTTCATGTGGAGGTCGGTCTCTGTGACACTGTCCTGGACTGGTTCAATTCTTTCCTCTCCAATAGGCTGGAATGTGTTAGCCTTGGCAATGCCACTTCCCAGACAGTCGGTGTCTCCTGTGGTGTCCCTCAGGGGTCAGTTCTGGGGCCCCTGCTGTTTTCCCTCTACATGCTGCCTTTAGGTCAAATTATTAATCAGTTCAACATTTCTTTTCACTGCTATGCCGACGACACACAGCTTTACATCAGGACTGGAACATCATCATCATCCCTATCTCCGTCTTCACTCACTGTTCTCTCTGCCTGCCTGGAGGAAATAAAGGCATGGATGAATCAGAACTTTCTTCAATTAAACTGCTCGAAGACTGAGGCCATATTGATTGGCACCCCTCACCAGATACAAACATCAACTTTAACAACAATCTCCTTCTCTGGTCAAGACATCCCCCTCTCCACCTCTGTTACAAATCTTGGAATAAAAATGGACTCTCATCTTACATTTGAAAATCACATTAAGCATCTGTTTAAAACCTGCTTCTTCCATCTTCGAAACATCTCCAGACTTCGCCCATCTCTGACTTTTCCTGATGCTGAGAAACTCGTCCATGCCTTTGTCTCCTCCAGGCTCGACTACTGCAACTCCCTGTTTATTGGTATCCCTGGCAAAAACCTTCAGAAACTTCAATACATTCAAAACAGTGCAGCAAGGATTCTGTTGAGAGTTCGTAAATTTGAACATATTACACCCATTCTCCATAACCTCCATTGGCTTCCTGTCACCTACAGAATTCAGTACAAAACTGCTCTCATTACCCATCAATGCTTGCACGGAACTTCACCTGACTATCTAAAGGACATTCTTGCACCATATTCATCCACCCGGTCTCTACGATCACAGAACAGTAATTTCCTTCATATTCCTCGGACCAAAT
>JBBPBX010073276.1:0-17868 GCA_038048925.1 Garcialebias charrua | reverse complement strand
TTGATTGAAGTTTAATAACAATTTTAACAACCGTAAAAACGTCTGCTAATGGTTTGAGGTAGTAAAAAGAAAAGAAAAACAATGTTCAGCACTTTCTGACTTTATTTATCTAATGATAACTTCTGTACTGCTGCTATAATCCTAAAAGAGATCGAATTAAAACTATAAAGTAGATGTAAGAGCCTCAAGACCATAATTAACAAAAATAAGCTTATTTATAAATAAAAAAAAACTACTGGTTAAAACAACATACCTGGTTAACATTTCAAGAGCCTCAGAATTGCTTTTCAACTTCGCTGCTGGTCTGGAAACCTTTTTATAATCCAACAAAGCAAGAACAACAACAGCTTTGTAGCGGGCGTCCATCTTGTTTTCGTCATCATGCCAACAAGCTAACTGGAACGCATTTAACTCGGAGATGACGTCATTCCGGGTTCATAATTTCGACCTCCGAGGCAACTGGAACGCAGCATAGATAGATAGATAGATAGATATATACTTTATTGTCCCCAAGGGGAAATTTGTCTTGGACATCGTACGCCAAACAACACTTCTACCAACAATACAGTCACATGAACACAAAACAATTTAAAAGCATATAAAATAAAAACCTATTGCTCAGTTAAAAACACATTGCTTTTAAAAACACACATTGCTCAATAAGACCATTCAATGCTCAATAAAAACACATTTTGCACATTCCCACATACATCCAGCAGTAAATGAAACAACAATCAGACCAGAGCATCAGCAGCATCATGGAAAACTTACTATATACCTACTTTATTTAACAATCTGATCGATGTGGGGATAAAAGAATTTTTAAATCGGTTAAGTCTAAAAGCAGGGACTCTAAACCGTTTGCCAGATGGTAACAGTTCGTATTGTGAGTTCAGGATGTGAGCGGGGTCAGACAGTACCCTCCGTGCAAGTCTGAGGACAGACTCATCATAGATAGACTGCAGGGAGAAGTTATCAGTTCTTCCTATCACCTTCATTGCAGTTTGTACCATACGATGAAGTTTAGATTTAAGTTGCACAGAAAGATTGCCATACCACGCTGA
Organism: Garcialebias charrua; assembly: GCA_038048925.1. Classification (NCBI taxonomy): domain Eukaryota; kingdom Metazoa; phylum Chordata; class Actinopteri; order Cyprinodontiformes; family Rivulidae; genus Garcialebias; species Garcialebias charrua. The sequence goes on along the minus strand of JBBPBX010073276.1, from coordinate 16,804 downwards.
CATCCCAAACCTGATGATGCTTTCCAGTACGGCCTGATAGAATAAAAACATTACAGCATTACATCCACACGTCAAGTATCCAGCTATTTTACCAAAGACCAGCCACGTCACAAGGTTGCTGATCGATCACTATCATCAGCGAGTGAAACATCAAGGTCGAGGCATGACAATAAATGAGCTAAGAGCAAACGGCATTTGGATAGTTGGATGTAGTCGAGCAGTAGGCTCCTATATCTACAGCTGTATGAAATGCAGGAAATTCAGACGTGAGACTACAGCAAAGACTAAATGGCAAAGAACAAGGAGAAATGCTAAAGTCAACGACATAGTGATCGTGCAAGATGACACAGCGCCTAGAAACAAGTGGAAACTCGCTAAGGTCACAGCGGTGTATCCAAGTGAAGATGGATGTGTTCGCAAGGTGCAGCAGTTGATCAGTGACTCTGTATTAGATTGTCATGGAAAGAGACTCACTAAACAAGTACATTTGGACAGGCCTATTCATAAGACAGTTACACTGCTAGAGGCAGAATAGACCCACTCACAAGTTCATAATAGAGTTATAATAGAAATCACAAGTGATTTGGTGGGAGTGTAGCTGCCATCAAGGGCAGATCTCATTTTATGCATTATTCAATATTCAGTTAAAGAGAGCAATAAATATTAGTGTTTAATATAAAACATTAAATAATAGACAAGTAACAACTTTCAGTAATTTATGTTGTTAAGGTTCATTTTTTCTGTTAAAATGCATTGAAATGTATGGGGGAACGTATCTTTTGTTCCGCATGCCACGTTGTTTCCCTTGGCGTAAGATTGATTGACACAGTTGCCATGGAAACCGTTAGGGAACCGTTACTGCAGAAGACAAGACTACAAGAAGTTTCCCCTGAAGACAAAGGGGTGTTTTACGTTTCTTTTTGTAAGAAGAAGCTGTAGAAAATTGTTTTTATTCCTCTGGAGTTAATGTAGCCAATGAGGTACGATTTATTGTTTTATTTGTGTCTTTTACTGTATTTGTCTTTTATTTCTGTAAATCTTTATTTGCCGTGAACTAATTTAGGTCTGTGTTTTCTTTATTAGTTCTGACGGCATTTTGGGGGCATTGTAAGTCACGTTTGTCTACAATAAATGTCTGTTAAAACCCAAGAACAACGTTGATCCATAATTGAACTCAAGAGGAGTAACAATTAAGATGTTATGTTTATCAAGAAAAGAATCAAATCTAGTTACAAATAATTTTTCTAGAATTTTTGAGAATTGTGGCAACATATATATAGGTCTGTAATTGTTATATTGACATTTGTCACCATTCTTAAAGAGACCATGACAACGTACTGTCATGGCCCCCAACTGCATTTCAGCGGATGACCACTCTGAGCCACGGGGACGCTGCAACCGAAGCCTGCGAGCCCGGGCCGTGCACACATGCTGACAGAAAAGACAACAATAATGCTGCAGAAGTTGTAAATAAATGTTGTTACAACACAAGAAATGCACCTGGGCCAACTCAGATAATTCTTCCTCGTGCCCGAGAAAGCCTGGACCTAGTGAAATCGTCCAGGTTTGTAGGTGCTGAGCAGAAAAATATTAATTGTACAGCCTTAGGCCCTCAAATCAGAACTGGCTCCCAACCTGTAAAACCAGCTGGCCGTACACGACCAGTGGACCTGCAATGTATGACCAAACTCAGCGCACTAGCCCAACTGTGCCTTTAAATAACGTCCCCTCATCGGGAGGTTTTCAGCTCCGTCATAATATTGCAGAAAATCACCCAGATGACCGTATTTCTGGGCGTATGGGTCACCACCACCTTGGTCAAAACTTGTCCTTAGGGGAATCGTGCCTGATACAGCTCCCTGGAATCAAAGCCAGCTCCAGAGCAGTGGTGGAGCCAGAGACTTGTGAACCAGATCCAGCCACGGAGCGCCCTACGTGCCGTGCCTCTCACTAAACGAAGCAAAAGCAGACGTTCTGGCCCACGGCTGACCAGCAGAGGCAATGCATTGCACCTCTCCCCCAGCACCCCCAGTTCGGGTGACGCGGGAGCACACATACAGGAGGGACCCCTCCCTAATATTGTTTGCCCCCAGGGCCCATGGCCCTCGGAGATGTACTTAATTCTGATACACGGACAACTGCTCCCCTTCACCAGTAGCGTTTACTGCTCGTGTTTGAGTTAATTCTCCTGTTTATTATCCAACTCACCGGTAGCGTTTTTGCTCGCACTGAGTTGTCTATTGTTTGTCATTTCAGCTCACCAGTGGCGTCTACGCTCGCACTGAGCTATTCTGAACTTCACCACTGAAGTTCGTTTTTCCCCCCTACTACCTGAGTCACAAGTGGCGTTTTCTGCTCGTGCTTGACTCTCTTGGTGGCTGTCTGCTCACGCTTCTCGAAGCATGATGCTACAAAATCTGTGTTGCTCGTCCTGTCTGACGCCGCCTCAGCCCAAGGATGGGCATGACTTGTGTCCCTCCTGTCTCGGTGTGGGGCATCTCCGAGAGGTGCTGTTGGATGACGCTTGCCCCAACTGTGTCACTATGCCCTGGGCGCTTAGACTAGAACGGTTGGTAGCGCTGGGACGGCCTACCGACGGGGCGGGTGCTTCGTCATGTAGCACGTTGCCACCGGGTCAGGCGGTGAGCAAATGGCCTGCTGTAGCCGCACCTTCGCGGCCGGCGAAGCGAGCCCGACGGCCCGATAAGGACAGGTTGTCCATGAGAGTGGATCACCTCACCGCTGAGCTGGCCCACGTGAGGACCCTCCTCCAGTCCTTTCAGACTGATGATGGCCGGGACAGGGCGCTCCTTCCCGAGCAGGATGACGTATCAGTCGCTGGTGACAATGCTGTTTTGCTGGCGGCCTCTGGCATCCACTTCCATGAGGACCTTTCGGGGCTGGGCTCCGAGGTGTCTGAGTCTGACTCCGTTGCCTCCCAGGACAACACGGAGGTGTCCGTGACAGCCGCCATTCGAACGGCTCTTGCCCGCCTGCAGATTGGTGTCCCTCAGGCCCAGCCTGCAGCTTCCAGCACGTTTTTTAGGCGCCGTACGTCGGAAGCGACCCTTGTGGTTCCCCCTCGGACGAGTATGTATGGGAACAACATGCCTGCTGGTCCAACACCAGGGCGTTTTTACGTCCGACACGGGATGGCAGGGTCCTGGCATCCATGCAGGAGGCACTCAAGGTTGGCCTAGGGCAGATGCCTGTGGTGGAACCAAGCATCGCCTCTCTTATTGTCCTTCCTGATGAGGCCTTGTGGCCCAATGCCCGTTGTCCGTGGCCTCAGTGCCGTATTACTGACGACCTTCTCTGCAGGGCCTATGATTCTGGGGCCCGCTTGGGCCGGATTGGGAACTCCCTTTCCCATCTCATGCTGGCCCTGTCGTCCTCTTTGGAATCTGTTCCAATGGACCACCCCACACAAGGCCTGGTTGATGCATCTCTGCAGGCCTTTGCCTTCATGACTAGAGGAATAGGCCAAACACTCTCCTCGCTGGTGCGTGCTCGACGCCAGGTCTGGCTGGTGCAGTCGCCGCTCACTGAGCCTTGTAGGAGAACCCTCCGGGATCTACCTCTGGTACCAGGGGAACTGTTTTGCTCTGCAGCGCTAGACGCCTTGGACCGTACGGCTCAGGCGTCTCGTACGAGCCAGCAGCTGGCGGGGCTTCACAGATGTGATCGCCAACTGGTTGGCACTTGGACGGGTGCGGGCTCCTCACGGAGGTCCTTGCGTCCGTCTCCTTCTCTCGTTGTGCCTCACGTTCCAATGCAGGGTCGGGGATCGGTCCATAGACCTTTTCCAGGTCAGAGGGGTCAGACTCTTGACCCGGCTGGGGCTGGGCCATCTCATTCCTTTCGAGCGACGCAGTCTAGCCGGCATCCTTCCAGGCCTTCGAGGGGTCGGGGGGCCCGCAGATGACACCTTAGTGCCGACGGTCGGTTATTTTGCTCCGAGACAGCTCAACTACTGGGCTTCCTACACGCCGGACATGTGGGTGTTGTCCACCCTGTCCCAGGGTATCACCTTCAATTCCGCCGCCGGCCACCCGTTCCTGGCCGGGTCAGGCACTGAACGACGAGATCTGCACCTTGCTGGCCAAGGGAGCTATAATGCCTGTGGACCCCCTGCTGGATCCAGGGGGCTTTTATTCCACTTATTTTCTTGTTCCGAAGAAGACCGGGGATCTAAGTCCGGTTCTGGACCTCAGGGACCTGAACGCGTACTTGAAAGTCATGCCTTTCCGTATGCTGACCACCAAGGATGTCTTGAGGGCGATTTCCCCAGGTGATTGGTTCACTTCCATATATCTCAAGGATGCTTATTTCCATATTCCAATCGCGCCGCCCCATTGGCGGTTCCTTCGTTTTGCCTTTCAAGGGCGGCACTTTCAGTTCAGGGTTGTCCCGTTCTGTCTTTCAATATCCCCCAGGGTATTCATCCAATACGTCGCAATGGCCCTCTCCCCGCTACAGGTGTGGGGCCTATATATCCTCCCGTATCTGGACGACTGGCTCATTTGTGCCACGACGCAGGATCGGGCAGTTTGGCATACCCGATTGGTGCTCCAGCATGTGAGATGCTTGGGTTTGCGGGTGAACATAGGGAAGTGCAGTCTGACTCCCTCTCAGAAGGCTATCTTTTTGGGAGTTGCCATGAAGTCTATTACGATGTCTGCTCGCCCGTCACCCCAGCGGGTCGACCGTATATTGACCCTACTCCCAGATTTCAGGCGCGGTCTGGCACCGCCTCTGGTACGGTACCTTCGTCTCCTGGGGATACTTACAGCTGCATCTACCGTGGTGCCCTTGGGGCTGCTGTCGCTAATGCCCCTTCAAATGTGGCTGAACAGCTTGGCTTTGGACACCTCGCGGAACACTCATCGCCTCCGATGACTTCGGGTGAGTCCTCAGTGCCTCCAGTCTCTGTCCCAATGGAGGGTGAGGTCGTTTATGGCAGCGGGGTCCCGCTCGGTTCCCTCCCATGCCATCGGGAGGTTGTGTTTACGGATGCATCCTCCACGGGCTTGGGTGCCACCTGGCGAGGTCACATGGCACAAGGGACATGGTCCCAGAGACAGGGCACAGAGCACATCAATATCCTGGAGCTACGGGCCGTGCTTCTGGCCCTTCGCAGCTTCCTTCCGGGCTTGCGGGGGAAGCATGTGCTAGTGAGGTCAAATAACACCACAGTGGTTTATTACATTAACCACATGGGGAACCAGGTCACAGAAACTGTTGCGTTTGACGTAGCATCTTCTGACCTGGGCTGCTCCATGCTTGGCCAACCTCCGAGCAACCTACATCCCGGGGGCATAGAATGTGCCGGCAGATTCTCTATCCTATCAGAAGCCACTCCCGGGGGAGTGGAAGCTTCATGACGAGGTGGTGGAGAGGATCTTGACGTCTATGGCAGAGCGGACGTGGACCTCTTTGCCTCAGGAGACGCACTTCACTGCCCCCTTTGGTTCTCCCTGGGCGACGGCGGACCTCTGGGCCACGATCAGCTGGCGCACGACTGGTCCCGGTCCCTCCTTTAGGCCTTTCCGCCCTTCAGCCTTCTCTTTCAGACCCTCCTGCGGATTCGTCAGTGTCACGGTATGGTGCGGTGTGTGAGGGATGAATCCCGTGGTGCAGACAGGCAGACTTCAGAGGCAAGAGTAAAATCAAAATACTTTAATAAGAGGAAAACAAAACAACTGACGTGGCAGTTACAAAACAATACGGACACTCTAACTGAGGCTGGAATACTAACATTAAACATGTAGACAAGATGTACTCACAGACCAGGAGCTGGGGAACGACACACCAGGGTAATAGGGACAATGACCCGACAATGAGACACACACACTACTGCTGACTGATATACACGGCTTAATTAACGATGAACACAAAACACCTGAGACGCTGAGCTGACAGACCAACAGAGGAACAGATAGGATGTAAGGAGGGGACGGAGCCAATCCTTATAGTACCCCCTCCTCAAAGACGCCTCCCGGTGTCCCAAAAGAATACCCCCCAAAAAATAGGGCGGGCAGAGGGAGGAACCACAAGGACGGCGGGCACGAGAAAACAAGGACAGTGGACAAAACACAAGGACAACAAACCAAAAACCGACAGGAACAGGGCCTGGAACAAAAGCTAAACACAAAAACAAAACTAGAACACTAACGAGAGCCCAAAAAACGAGGCCAAGACGTCGACCTCGGGCAAGGACCCCTCAAGTGGACGACCGGGAGACTGTCCATTGCGCAGGACCCCCTCCGGTGGACGACCAAGAGGTAGTCCATCCTGCAGAGACACCTCAGGCGGGCATCCCGGGGGCCGTCCACCGAGCAGCAGCTTCCGTCGATGACGAGGCCTCAGGACGGTCGAAGACGAGGGTGGGACCCTCCACGACCCACCCAGAACAGGAGCACCCTCATGCGGCGCAACGGCGCCAAGCGTTGAGACATCCTCGAGCGGCGTTGAGACGTCCTCGGGTGGCACATGGACCCATCCGGAGAAAGAAACGAGAGGAGGTCCCTCCCGGGACCCCTCGAGACTGGATACAAGAGGAGGTCCCTCCCGGGACCCCTCGAGATGACACGAGAGGAGGTCCTTCCCGGGACCCCTCGAGACTGGACACGAGAGGAGGTCCCTCCCGGGACCCCTCGAGACTGGACACAAGAGGAGGTCCCTCCCGGGACCCCTCGAGACTAGACACGAGAGGAGGTCTCTCCCGGGAGCCCTCGAGACTAGACACGAGAGGAGGTCCCTCCCGGGACCCCTCGAGACTGGACACGAGAGGAGGTCCCTCCCGGGACCCCTCGAGACTGGACACGAGAGGGTCCCTTCAGGGACCCCTCGAGACTGGATACGTGAAGGGGTCCCTCCAGGGACCCCTCGAGACAGCAGTAGATATGGGTGGCACCCTCCAGGGCCCATCCAAAACAGGTAACGTGAGGGGCTCTCTCCTAAGACCCCTCTGGACAGCAATAGATATGGGTGGCACCCTCCAGGGTCCACCCAGAACAGGTAACGTGAGGGGCTCTCTCCTGAGACCCCTCCGGACAGCAATAGACGTGGGAGTGAGGGGCTCCCTTCAAGGGCCCCTCCGAACAGGAAACGTGAGGGGGTCCCTCCAGGGACCCCTCGAGACTGGATACGTGACCCTCCATCGTTGTGGAGGCATCAAGGGTGAGAGAACCCTCCATCGACGTGGAAGCGTCAAGGGTGAGAGAACCCTCCATCGACGTGGAAGCATCAGCGATGAATGGACCCTCCATCGACGTGGAGGCGTCAGCGACGAATGGACCCTCCATCGACGTTGAGGCGTCCGTCCTGCCGGGACCCTCTGTAGAGGCGGAGGCGTCCGTCCCGCTGGGACCCTCTGTAGAGGCGGAGGCGTCCGTCGCGCCGGGACCCTCTGTAAAGGCGGAGGCGTCCGTCGCGCCGGGACCCTCTGTAGAGGCGGAGGCGTCCGTCGCGCCGGGACCCTCTGTAGAGGCGGAGGCGTCCGTCGCGCCGGGACCCTCTGTAGAGGCGGAGGCGTCCGTCGCGCCGGGACCCTCTGTAGAGGCGGAGGCGTCCGTCGCGCCGGGACCCTCTGTAGAGGCGGAGGCGTCCGTCGCGCCGGGACCCTCTGTAGAGGCGGAGGCGTCTGTCGCGCCGGGACCCTCCCAAAGGCGAGGAACCAGGAGACAAGGAACCAGGCGAAGCGTCGTCAGGCGAGGCTTCAGTGGCCGAAGAGTCTGTGGGTGATGCTCCTGACGCAGCGACCTCTGTAGGCGAAGTAGAAGTAGGACCTGTAGGTGTTGGTGGTGTAGCAACCCCTGGTGCCACAGGCAGGACAGTACCCTCTGGAAATGCCACAGGCTGGACAGTACCCTCTGGAGATGCCACAGGCTGGACAGCATCCTCTGGTTCCACAGGCAGAACAGCACCCTCTGTTGCCACAGAGCATACAGTGTCAACGCCCTCCATCTTGGCTTTAGCCTCATCCTGCAGTGTTCTAGCCAAAGACAAAATCTGGAGGAAACCTGAGTCAATCACAGAAGGACTGTTAATAACAATGTCATCAATAATAGAGTAAGTCTTGTATTTATAATGGAGGTCCGGGTTATTGATAGCAGCATTAATTAGTCTTTTTATCTGTTGGAATATGTGAACGGCCTTTTCAGATCTCTGTCTCACAGCGACCCCTGTGGTCAAGGTGGGATCTGTCCACTCTTCAGTGTGTCCTGCAGGCTCTTCCTGTATGAGTCCTGCAGGAGTAGCGACCCCTGAGGTCGAAGTGTGAACAGGCTGCTCCCTTTGTGAAGGAGTCCTGTGAGACTGCTTTCTTTCAGCCGTGTCAGCAGTGTGGCATGCAGGAGTCTCCGTGACTCCTGCAGACGTGGTGTGAGGGAACACATATCCCCCCCTTCAAAGAACGTCTCCCCGAGACATCACAGGGCATGGGCGTGGACACCCCTCCCCCTTTGGAATTCCCCAGGCATCTCAGACAGCGTGGGAGAAACAGAGGAAGGAACGGGCTGAAACCCGGAAACGTGCGACTTCGCCGGTCGCCGCCCCCTCCGGCGCCCCCGTGTTTCTGGAGCTGGAAACGGAGTACTCCCGGGTCCGAATCTGACTCGTCGTCGGACACATCCCACAGAGAGATGGCTCGTGCAGGAGCGAAGGAGGTGAACCGGTCGGAGCAGCCGCCCCGACGCTCCCTCGCTCGCTCCGCTACCAGCACGGGAGACGGAAGCTGCTCCGGCTCGGGACTGTAGCTGCTCCAAGCGGTTTCGGTGCGAAACCCGCCAACTCTGATGGCTGCAGCTTCCCTCCAAGCAGACATCTTCAGCCTCTAGGTAAGTCTATATTACCTGTCCGTGGGACTCAAAATGGTCGGGTCATTTCTGTCACGGTATGGTGCGGTGTGTGAGGGATGAGTCCCGTGGTGCAGACAGGCAGACTTCAGACTGATATACACAGCTTAATTAACGATGAACACAAAACACCTGAGACGCTGAGCTGACAGACCAACAGAGGAACAGACAGGATGTAAGGAGGGGACGGAGCCAATCCTTACAGTCAGGAGGGGTACAAGGTTCTACTGGTGGCCCCCTTCTGGCTAGCAAGGACTTGGCTCCCTCTGCTTCGTGAACTCAGCTCTGGCTCGCCGATGCGTCTCCCCTCCAGGACGGACCTTCTTTCCCAGATGGAGGGTCAGGGTTTTGCACCTGGACCCGGACCGGCTCCAACTCTGGGTCTGGTCCCTGCAGGGTCGGGGCCCGCCTTTTCAGGATATGCCGGGCCGGTAGGACATACGATGGCCAATGCGTGGGCGCCTTCCATGCGGGCCGTATACAGTATACTAATAAATGGATGGCCTTTGTGACCTGGTGCCGCAATAATGGGCAGGATCCGGTACGGTGTTCATTCTCTGACATACTGACCTTCCTGCAAGCGTTACTGGATCAAGGACGGTACCCGTCTACCTTGAAGGTATATGTGACTGCCATTTCTCTTTGGCATATCGGCCTGAACGGTTGTTCGGTGGGCCGGGACAAGGACGTTGCACAGTTTTTAAGAGGTGCTCGGCGTTTGCATCCACCTAAACGCCCTATGGTGCCAGCATGGGACCTTTCTCTGGTGCTTGAGGCTCTTCGGTCCCCCACGTTTGAGCCCCTGATGTCTGCAGACCTCAAATGGCTCTTGATGAAAACGGCATTTCTTTTAGCAATGGCTTCTGCGAAGCGTGTGGGGGAATTGCAGGCTCTTTCAGTGGCCGAACCCTGATGCCGATGGAACCCTGATGGCTCAGGTGCCACACTGTGGCCTGATGTGGCATTTTTGCCTAAAGTGTCCCTACCAGCCGGTAGTACCCAACCGCTCCATCTTGCCCGGTTTGAACCCGGTGGTTCCTCCAAACAGCTATGCCATGTTCGTGCACTTGAGGCATACATAGCCGCTACAGCGCCCATCCAAAGGACGGATGGCCTTTTTGTGTGCTACGCTGCCCCACGTACAGGTCAGACACTCTCTAAACAGCAACTGTCACACTGGGTTGTGGATTTGATCTCCAAAGCTTATGCCTTGCAGGACCGGCCACTACCGGCGAGAGTGACGTGCCACTCTACGAGGGGCATGTCGATCTCTTTTGCTGCCATGATGGGGGTACCGTTGGACAGTATTTGCTGTGCAGTCTCCTGGACATCGCAGAGTACCTTTACTCGATTTTACTGGGTGAATGTGGCCGCGCCCTATCCTCTTCAAGAAAAAATGAACCTTAACAACATAAATTACTGAAAGTTGTTACTTGTCTATTATTTAATGTTTTATATTAAACACTAATATGTATTGCTCTCTTTAACTGAATATTGAATAATGCATAAAATGAGATCTGCCCTTGATGGCAGCTACACTCCCACCAAATCACTTGTGATTTCTATTATAACTCTATTATGAACTTGTGAGTGGGTCTATTCTGCCTCTAGCAGTGTAACTGTCTTATGAATAGGCCTGTCCAAATGTACTTGTTTAGTGAGTCTCTTTCCATGACAATCTAATACAGAGTCACTGATCAACTGCTGCACCTTGCGAACACATCCATCTTCACTTGGATACACCGCTGTGACCTTAGCGAGTTTCCACTTGTTTCTAGGCGCTGTGTCATCTTGCACGATCACTGTGTCGTTGACTTTAGCATTTCTCCTTGTTCTTTGCCATTTAGTCTTTGCTGTAGTCTCACGTCTGAATTTCCTGCATTTCATACAGCTGTAGATATAGGAGCCTACTGCTCGACTACATCCAACTATCCAAATGCCGTTTGCTCTTAGCTCATTTATTGTCATGCCTCGACCTTGATGTTTCACTCGCTGATGATAGTGATCGATCAGCAACCTTGTGACGTGGCTGGTCTTTGGTAAAATAGCTGGATACTTGACGTGTGGATGTAATGCTGTAATGTTTTTATTCTATCAGGCCGTACTGGAAAGCATCATCAGGTTTGGGATGTCAGCGTGGTATGGCAATCTTTCTGTGCAACTTAAATCTAAACTTCATCGTATGGTACAAACTGCAATGAAGGTGATAGGAAGAACTGATAACTTCTCCCTGCAGTCTATCTATGATGAGTCTGTCCTCAGACTTGCACGGAGGGTACTGTCTGACCCCGCTCACATCCTGAACTCACAATACGAACTGTTACCATCTGGCAAACGGTTTAGAGTCCCTGCTTTTAGACTTAACCGATTTAAAAATTCTTTTATCCCCACATCGATCAGATTGTTAAATAAAGTAGGTATATAGTAAGTTTTCCATGATGCTGCTGATGCTCTGGTCTGATTGTTGTTTCATTTACTGCTGGATGTATGTGGGAATGTGCAAAATGTGTTTTTATTGAGCATTGAATGGTCTTATTGAGCAATGTGTGTTTTTAAAAGCAATGTGTTTTTAACTGAGCAATAGGTTTTTATTTTATATGCTTTTAAATTGTTTTGTGTTCATGTGACTGTATTGTTGGTAGAAGTGTTGTTTGGCGTACGATGTCCAAGACAAATTTCCCCTTGGGGACAATAAAGTATATATCTATCTATCTATCTATCTATGCTGCGTTCCAGTTGCCTCGGAGGTCGAAATTATGAACCCGGAATGACGTCATCTCCGAGTTAAATGCGTTCCAGTTAGCTTGTCGGCACGATGACGAAAACAAGATGGACGCCCGCTACAAAGCTGTTGTTGTTCTTGCTTTGTTGGATTATAAAAAGGTTTCCAGACCAGCAGCGAAGTTGAAAAGCAATTCTGAGGCTCTTGAAATGTTAACCAGGTATGTTGTTTTAACCAGTAGTTTTTATTTATTTATAAATAAGCTTATTTTTGTTAATTATGGTCTTGAGGCTCTTACATCTACTTTATAGTTTTAATTCGATCTCTTTTAGGATTATAGCAGCAGTACAGAAGTTATCATTAGATAAATAAAGTCAGAAAGTGCTGAACATTGTTTTTCTTTTCTTTTTACTACCTCAGCATAACCATTAGCAGACATGTTTTTACGGTTGTTAAAATTGTTATTAAACTTCAATCAATCAAAACTTTATTTCAGACTCATATGGTCCATAGTAACAAAACAATTTAATTTCTTTGTATTTTAGGATGCTGCTGATACACACAAACCTACGGACACATGGAATAATCATGAAGACTATGGGAGGTGATGCTGAACATGGATGACAACAAGTTTGTGCGTCATTTCAGAGTCAACAAGACCCAGTTCACATCTGTAATGATGCAGCTGCAGGAGAAAGGCATAAGGAAGGAGCACTGTCAAGGTGCAGCACCAGTCCCTGTAGAAAAGAAGGTCCTGATGTTCCTGTGGTACATGGCCAACCAGAACAGCTTCAGGGAGATGTCTGACAAATTTGGTCTCGCAGTCCTCAGCACACAGGATCATCATGGAAGTACTGAAGGCCATTTTGCACAATGGGACACACCTTCATCCCCTGGCCTACGAGGGGCTTCACCTGTGTGTCAGGATCACCCAAACAGCTGTCCAAGGCAGGAGGATTGAATATGACTAAATTAATTATTTACTGTGATGTGTGGATGCTGTACTTGTATTAGCTTGTCATAACTTGTCAAAAAATGTTCTAGTGTTGTTATAGTGCTGTTTTGATTAAATGTGTTTATCTGACATGCCACTCTTTCGCCGTCATTTATATCTGTGTGGATAAACCACGCCAAAAACATAAGCTGGTATAGGTAAACACATTTTACAGCTTCAAAAACCAGCTGCAAAACTTAGTTTCCCACAACAATAACACCTGCTTAAAAGTCGGTGCTTAAATAAAGTATTTGTAGTAATTTTAAAACTCTGCCCGATGGTGTGCAGAATATGAACACTAGTTTCTCTGCAAGTACATCGGTTCCCAAAATTATTGATGAAAAACTATGCAGTGCATCATGACAAATTGTCGTGTTTGAATACCAGAGGTGTTCCTCTTTTACAATGAATTTACTTTCATTCTAAATAGTTTCTTTTCATTACCTGCTTTCCTTTATTCTACTGAAAAACCACACTTATTGTGAAGTAAGACAAGAATTTGTGCATTTGTTATTTCAAATTGTTTTTAATAACGTATGACAACAAGGCACAGGTACAATTTGAGGTCTGAGGTCTCAGTAAAATGAGCTACCAGCTAAAACTAAATCAAAATAACTAACTTCACAAAAATCTTACTTAGTAATGTTGGACACATAAAGACACTGTTCCAGTAGCAGCTGGCAAAATGCACCGAATAAAAAATGACACAGTTTTGTGCAAATTAAACAATGAAATGTTCCTGAACATTCATTTGTGCAACAAATAAAAATCAGTAATCTCTTGTTTCACATTTTACCTATCAGACGGTTCATCAGTCTGCTCTCCTCTGTGCTCTGCAAATTGGACTCCTGAAATGCAGAAATCAGAAGTAATTTTAATACACATGCAAGTTCATTGTTTACAGTAAGTACTACATGTAATGGTGTTCCTATTGCTGTCTTACCTGCTGTAGAGTCATTGAGTTGCAGTAACTGGACGTGTACAGTTCAATTTTCATCAATAAAATATGTCAAGGAGTCACCATTCCTCTGGAACAAGGGACCAGGGAAACGGGTTTGTCTGCTCGGGTCCAGGAACATGTTCATCTCCATGTCGACAAACTGCAAAGAAATATACACATGGTTAACAACAAATCACAGATGGCAGTAACTCGCAAAACTAACCCACAATAATAAGTATAAATAAGGTCGATTTTCACTCTCTCACACACACACACACCCCCAACACAGACACACACACAGACACACAGCTGTGGATGGACAGAATGGTTTGGGTTTCAAGTTTTGCATTTTTTTTAAACAAAATAATTGATTCTGTTAAACTGGATTCCCACCCTGACAAGCCAAGATAAATCTTGATAGACCTTTTAAAAACAGTTTATGGTGCAAAACATTAGTTTACTAGCTAAAAACACATGTAAAGGTGAACAAAGAACAACGAGGTTGCAGGCCTTCTATGCAGCTACATCATCAAACACGACAACAATCACGTTCTTTAGAAAACACAAACAGCTTAGAAACACCCTCTAATTATTAGGCGACTTATTGTATAATAATCACTGTAAAGTACGACATGTGTTACTGAGTTAATGATAAAAAATGAACGCTGAACAGCTAAAACGAGTACTGTGCTAAACAACAACAATGCCGCCTCACAGCCGTTTAGCGTGCCGTTGTCGACGCACAGAGGCTGTTTAAACATATCATTGTCGTTACTGTAAAGAACTACAGTGCCTGAATGCGTTAATGTGAAGTTACGGCTGAGTAAACCACAAAGAACAGCGAAAAAGAGTAAAAAGTAACTCTTTCACTCACTGTTGATGCGAGGAGCAGCCATTTTGAAACGATGATCTCGGCGAACTCGGGTACGGTGTGTCGAGACCGAGTCCACGAGTTGTAATTACGACCTGAGGGGGCGTTCCAGTTGATTTTTACTGCTCGGAAGCTCGTAATTACGACCTCCGAGGACAACTGGAACGCAGCATAACGTAGCTTGCTCTAATCTACCTCTCACTCGGAGGACGCCTTTGTGGTCCAGGAAGGGATTGAGTCGATAGAGTCTGTTTGTCTTGTCTTCAGTTAACTCTTTTCGGGACTGAAGTTCCTTGATTTCTTTGGAGAAGGCTGACCCTTGTACCATGGTTATGATTCTAAGTTCAGCTTCTTGTCTTTCTTCAAGACTTGTGGCTTCATGGGTTTTTCTTTGCTTCTTCTTAAACTCTCTTCCAAATCTGATAAGTCTTGCAATAGCTTTGACTAGTTTTGACCAGCTGGAGAATTTCACAAAACGTTCTGCCAGAGAATCCACCCTTGACGACGTTTAGTGTACAACTACTTTGCATACTTCGGGGTCCTCTGATTGAAGTTCTCCCACCTTAGCCTCTTTATTGGGAAGCTCTTCTTGCCAGAGAAAACTTGTTGAAATGAAGCATAAATCCTCTTGAGAGAGGTGAGAATCTTCCACTTTCTTTTCAGTGAAATCAGCCTCAAGCACTTTGATCACATCTGATGGTGTGACAACTTCTTTGACTTGGGTGTGACAAACGTAGTGCACTTCTTTCAACAACTGATCAGATGGTGGAATGAGTGTCACTTTTTTGACAATGCTCCTGTGACTACATCCAATAATGTCTCCATAGTTTACACAAGGATCAACACCTCCAACTATTGTCCAGCCAAGATCTGTCTTTTGGCCAAAAGGTTCATTGTCTTTTCCTGACACAACTGCTCTAGGTACCAGTGCTTGTGAACAGTTATAACCTATCAGCAGACCAACATCGCATTCAATTAGAGGTGCTATTTCATCAGCGAGGTGCTCCAAATGTGGCCATGCTCTCGCCGTCTTGGGTGTGGGAATATGGTTTAAATTGGCAGGGATGAACTCTCTTGTGTAGGTAGTAGGAAGGGAGATTTTCTTTGATGAGTAGAAACCTCTGATTTGTAGCCCTGAGATCCTTTGACTTGGAACAACTTCCTCTTTGGATGACAATGTAGAGAGCTTTAACTGTACATCTCTCTTTTCTGTATCCAGAACGTCTGCCTTTTCTTGCAAAACAAATGTAGTGTCGCTCTGAGTGTCCAGAAGGGCGTATACTAGCATTTCTTGTTCTGGGTTGCTTACTGTGGATAACCAAACTGGAATCACTGTAGATGTGAGATCACTCTTGTCACCTTGGATCACACGGTTTGAGATTGCCTCACTTAAAGTTTCTTTACTTTGTTCTTTGGTTTGTTTGGTTTCCCTGGCTTCTTTCATCCCTTTAATTTCTCTTTGTTCTTTATCTCTGTCCTTATTTCTTTTGAATTCTTTGTCTCGTTCTTCATGTAGGCATGTTGGGTGTTTTCCCTTGCAGGTGTTACAGATATTCCTTCTTTCACATTTCTTGGACAGGTGTCCAAAGCTGAGACATCCAAAACACAGTCCTTTTAACTTCACAAACTCCACTCTTTCAACTAGCGTCTTTTCCATAAACTTTCGACATGTGTGAATGTTGTGATTTAATTTTTCACAGAATACACATTTGTTTGTTTCTGTTTTCTCTTCTGAGCTGCTTGCAAACACCTTTGCTCCAACACTTTGAGCCTTTAAGGGTTTCAGCTTCTCTGAGTAATTTGCTTTAAGTGCATGTAGCGATGTCACTGGGTTGCATGCTATCTTGGCCTCTCTTGTGATAAAGTCAACAAAGTTGCTAAATGTTGGAAATGAACCATACTCTTCTTCAACCTGAATGACTTTTCTATTCCATCTTGCTGTAAGCCAGTGCTTCTCAATTATTTTCTGTTAAGCCCCCCCACAGGAAGAAGAATCCGGTCCGCGCCCCCCTACTCTCCGCTGCGACTATAAATACGGTGGCTGTAATAACCTCGCACATACCAAAAGAGGGTTAAAAAGAAAAAGGTTTATTATACGTCCACTGTAGTATAATTTGTATATAAAATTGTGATTCTCAATTCAAGTCCTCAGGCCTCCCTGCTCTGAATGTTTTAGATGTGCCTATTCCAGAACAGATGATCCACATGATTGCATGACCTCTTCTGCAGCCACCAAGTCCTGCAGAAGCAGGTGTGCAGAGGTAAAGTGGCATATGCAATAAGGCTGGTAAAAATAATATATATATCAGCAGTAGTGTAGATATAAAAAGTAGTGTAAAAGTAGTGCAAATTGTCCTCATTACTCACAACTTCTTCTTGGACCTGCTCCCCCAGGTGGGACAGGTCCCTGGAAGAGGAC
>JBBPBX010073275.1:0-17869 GCA_038048925.1 Garcialebias charrua | reverse complement strand
AAAAATATTTATGTTTATGTAAAAATACTCATGTTCGGGCTGCTGTTTATGTTACCGTATTTTCCGGCCAATAAGTCGCACCGCCCTATAAGTCACATTGTTCAATTACGTCCAATAAATTGGAAAAATCCATAAACATGTTGCACGGCCGTGCGACAGAGTGAGTCCGACCAGAGGAGGCTACCGTCGGACACATGAGGTGGGAACGGTTGGTGTACCCTAGCTGACAAAGGTGGCACTGCACAATTTTTTGCCAAAATGAAAAACAGTCACATCTCAGCCAAAAATTGGTCTAAAAATTTGGGAAAAAATCCATAAATATGTGGCTTCACCCTATAAGTCGCAGGGTATGCAAATTAGGAAAAAAGGTGTGACTTATACCCTGGAAAATATGGTAATACTGTAATGACGCCAACAGTGCAGATGGAGTCCAGCCAAACGGAGTTTATTAGAAACAGGGAAGAGCTGTTATCACTGAGGCTACAGCTCACGCCTCAAAAGAAAACATAGTACACACACGAACGAACTCAACGCTAACTGAAACTAACTGACTGCTAACACACCGCTAACAGACCGCTCTTCTTCATCTCCTCCTCTCCCGGTCGCTCACTCCCTGCTCCTACCCCTCCCCTACCCACACGACCAGTCCAACACATGAGGGCGGGATCAACAGAATCACAACAACTCAACAGAACGCACTAAATACACGAAACACTTGGACCCCAAAGCAGAACCAAACACAGGGTCGTTACACTACAATTACTATTTTGGAGAAGAACAGCAGGTTGTGTTTGAATAGAGCAGACCAATTTTGTCAGGTGTCCTAAGCCACCCCCCACCCCCTCTCTCCCCTCACTTCGTGGTTCTGAGCTGAACTCTTCTCTGCTCTTGCTCTAGTCTCGTGGCACCGTTTGAAGCACCTGAAGGCTTCAATTCTCTGTTGTCCAACTAAGGGAAATCTATCCATCCATCCAGCCAATTTTTATTAAAGTAAACAGGACTCTATTTATGATGTTTTGATCGCTGTTGTTATTTTTGACAAATTATTGTTGCTGTTTTGAAATGTGACGTATAATGTGAATAACACATCAAACATTTCTCTCTTTGTGTTTTTAATTTATTTTTACAGTAAGCTTTTTATTTATTATGTCTGAAATTACACCTAATGATGTTTTGCGTGTGCTAGAGCTGTCTGGAGACGTTTCTGTGCATAGTGCACACTGTCCTGCAGGGCATTTATTTATTCTGTTGAATACATGATTGTTTCTGTTTTGGGGTCTGAGAGGAGGAGGAGAGGGGCTGTTTTTCAGTGCTCAGTCCCACTGAGTAGGGACAATATTTGGAGAGGAGGAGAGGACTCTGTGCATAATCTCCGTGTGTAAGACCAGCTGTCCCTCTGTCCTCACCCACCCCTACCCAGAGGCTCCTCTACTGCTCCTTGAAGGAGCGTGTATCTGGGTCGCTGTGCATGCTGCGGCTGGAGCATCCACTCCACTGACTGGGTCTGCTATGCTAAGGGCGATGTCCCCTCTCATTGTATTTTTTTTATTTTTTATAAATGATAAATAAATAAAAAAAGTGCTTTGGACTTTTAGGGATGGAGTTGCTGAATCAGAGCAAAGAGTTGCCGGAACAGAATGGGTCAAAATGAGAGAGTTCCCAGATCTTGTTCCGGTGGGATCTGGCTAAAATTAATCACTGCCAACACCTTTATTTGGTCACAGGTTCCTCAACAAGAGTTTTATTGGTCTCATTTGATGTTCTCTGTCGCAGTTTTGACATCATAAGCAAAGATTACTGGGTTTTTTTAAGTGATAAAAAAAATTGCATTTAAAATAACATCTTGGGTGCCAGATAAGATGTCAACGAGGGCCACATTTGGCACCCAGGCCTTGAGTTTGACACATATGTTTTAGGGTATTGTTTAGCTTTCGTTTAACATTCATTTAACATTTGTTTAGCATATATCAGTGTACAGATGGTCCCCGACTTACAAGCAAGTTCCGTTCCTCTGACTATCTCGTAACATGAAAATCTCGTAAATCGGTGACTACCTGTTTAGAGGTATAAATACAACACGAGCCGCCACTGAACACGTACATGTGCGGTAATGAACAGTTGCCAAGCATTTCAACTATCCTAACACTTTAAAACACTTTAAAACATTTATAAAAAAATATTTAAAATTAATTTCTTACTTTGAGCTGCAGCTGTTTGCCTCCGCTCCGCTGCGTTACGTCCAAGCTCCCAGGCTTTCTGTAGCACCATGCAGTCCAAACCCTTTACAGGAAGGACTGTTAGTATGCTATCTTCATACATTTGGAGCCAGAAAAATGTTTTAATAAGTTTTAATAACTTACTGAAAGCCGTTTGCGTGCGCCGCCATTAGCTGCACCTGTTAGCCTAGCCCCTCCGAGTCCGCAGCTACGGGCAGTCCGGTTTAGCTGCACCTCCAAAAAGGCTGTTGGCTTTGTTATTCCAAGTTATCTGGGTGTCCCCCGATATCTTCGGCTTCTATTCCGACATCGAGGCAAGCTCCAGGAACCTCTGATCGCACAAAGCCGACTGTCGGATAGAAGCTACGAGGCTAATGTTAGCGCGTTGCTAATCCAGCCTGCAGCTTCACGCAGCGTGGTGGGGCTGATGCTCCAGGACTCAGACATCTCCGGACAGTCCGGTTTAGCTGCACCTCCAAATAGGCTGTAGGCTTTGTTTCTCCAAGTTAAGCTTGGTGTCCCCAGATATCTTAGGCTTCTAGTCCGATATCGAGGCAAGCTCCAGGAACCTCTGATCGCACAAAGCCGGCTGTCGGATAGAAGCTACGAGGCTAATGTTAGCTTGTTGCTAATCCAGTCAGTCAGGATGGCTTTCTGCAGCTTCACGCGGTCAACAGTGTTGTTTTGCTTCGCCCATCGTTCCTCCACAAAACCACCGTTCAGCTACAGATCATGTATCGGAGCGCAGGAACCTCTGATCGGACAAAGTCGGCTGTCTGATGGAGCTACGAGACTGGACACTGGAGCTAACTGGCTCAATTTATGGGCACTGCCGAAAACTGACTGACTGACGAAAACTGTCGGAAACTGTCGGAAACTGCCTCAAAACTTTGTAAATCGGCTTAAAAATTAACAATTATGCACTGTACTGTAATTATAATAACAATACTTTATTTATAAACAACCACAGCTGCAACAAAGTGTTGTACACATGAAATTAAGAACATGTAAACACACAAAAAAATATATATATATTTTTTTCATATTTTTATTAAATATGATAACCTCGTAAATCCGGAACCTCGTAAGTAAGAGCACTCGTAAATCGGGGACCACCTGTATATCTTAGTTCCTTCTATACAGTTTATTTCTGTACTTTTCATTTTTGCTAGTTTTTGGTGTAACTGGGACCTTTTATACTGGTACACAATTTTGTTTCACCTCATGTACCACATGTGATGTGAATGACAGTGAAGAACATTTAAATATATATATATATATATATATATATATATATATATATATATATATATATATATATATATATATATATATATATATATATATATATATATATATATATATATATATTATGTAACATAGTTAATATTGAATATAATTCCACTTGTCATTACTTCCAAGTTTAGGTTCATGTGTAATGGGTGAAACAGCGCCCCCTCTGGCTGATTGGCGGTTATAAATATTGTGAACACAGACATCTCATTGCCAGTTCATACGAGATGGGCATGAGGTAGGTCCACTGAGTTAAACGCTCCAGTAAAATATTATGTTAGCTTGATGCTGACATGAAATGATTTTCCTCATAAGGTGCTGTACCCGCTGTGATGAACCTGATTTATGATCAGTCCATATTCTGTTCTGTACAGGTACACATTATTTTATTTATTTGTATTTCTGTTTAATATTAATGTTGTAAATACGGCAGTTGGCCAGTTCATACGAGATGGGCATGAGGTGCTGTACCCGCTGTGATGAACCTGATTTATGATCAGTCCATATTCTGTTCTGTACAGATAAACAACGTTTCACCTCATCCTGTCTCCTGGTCCTTAATAACACAACGCAGACCTGAATTATTCTGAACGAATTCACCATTTGATGAGGTTACATTGGTGCCTGTGACCCGTTCTTCAACTTCTCCAGCGCGAGTGGCTGCGTCTACTTTCTGGAGCCTCGGCAGTTGGTGGGCTGCGTCTACACCCTGGAGCCGCGGCAGTTGGTGAGCTGCGCGCGCATCCTGTTCCTCAGACCCGGTGCCGCAGCCCCGTGTGGATTCTTCGCTGCTCTGGTAGTGCAGTGACCAGTCTGAAAAGTGTGGAGCTATTTTTTTATTCATTTTAACCGTTTTGTGTTGATTGTGCAGCGCTGTGGCTGCACTATGATACAGGAGGTCTTTTTTTTTCTCCTTTCTTTTTCTCTCTCTCTCTCTCTCTCTCTGTGCTGCGCTCTCTGAAGGAGGGGCACTTTGAGACAAAATAAGTTTTAATGTTTTTACAGCTTTTTCATTCAGGTTTTTCTTGTTGATTTGTTGAAGGTGCACTTTTGCTCGTGTTTAATTTGTAAGTGATCAAATTAATAATAATTAATAATAATAATAATTAGATCATCGAATCATCGATCATCGAACAGCGACCCTAGGTCGCAGTTCGATGATCGACTTTGTTTTTCGTCTCATCTGATCTGCGGCCGCATGTCTTGGACACTCGGGTGAGGAGAGGGGCGGAGCTGTCTACTGACCACTACCTGGTGGTGAGTTGGCTCCGATGGTGGGGGAGGATGCCGGTCAGACCTGGCAGACCCAAACGTATCGTGAGGGTCTGCTGGGAACGTCTGGCAGAGTCTCCCGTAAGACGGAGCTTTAACTCCCACCTCCGGGAGAGCTTTGAACACGTTCCGAGGGAGGCGGGGGACATGGAGTCCGAGTGGGCCGTGTTCCGCGCCTCTATTGTCGAGGCAGCTTATCGGAGCTGTGGCCGCAAGGTTGTTGGTGCCTGTCGTGGTGGCAACCCTCGAACCCGGTGGTGGACACCGGCAGTGAGGGATGCTGTCAGGCTGAAGAAGGAGTCCTATTGGGCCTTTTTGGCTTGTGGGACCCCGGAAGCAGCTGATAGGTACCGGCAGTCCAAGCGGCATGCGGCTCGGGTGGTTGCTGAGGCAAAAACTCGGGCGTGGGAGGAGTTCGGAGAGGCCATGGAGAATGACTTCCGTACGGCTTCGAGGCGATTCTGGTCCACCATCCGGCGTCTCAGGGGGGGAAAGCGGTACGCGACCAACACCATTTATGGTGGGGATGGCGTGCTGTTGACCTCAACTCGGGATGTTGTGAGTCGGTGGGCGGAATACTTCGAAGACCTCCTCAATCCTACTGGCACGTCTTCCACTGAGGAAGCGGAGCCTGGGGACTTTGGATCGGGCTCTCCAATCTCTGGTGCGGAGGTCGCCGAGGTGGTTAAAAAGCTCCGCGGTGGCAAGGCTCCGGGGGTGGATGAGATTCGCCCGGAGTTCCTTAGGGCTCTGGATGTTGTAGGGTTGTGTTGGCTTACGCGACTCTGCAATATCGCGTGGACATCGGGGGCAGTTCCCTTGGATTGGCAGACTGGGGTGGTGGTTCCCCTATTTAAAAAGGGGGACCGTAGGGTGTGTTCCAACTATAGGGGGATCACACTCTTAAGCCTCCCTGGTAAGGTCTATTCAGGGGTTCTGGAGAGGAGGGTCCGTCGGATAGTCGAACCTCGGATTCAGGAGGAGCAGTGTGGTTTTCGTCCTGGTCGTGGAACACTGGACCAGCTCTACACCCTCAGCAGGGTCCTGGAGGGTGCGTGGGAGTTTGCCCAACCAGTTTACATGTGTTTTGTGGACTTGGAGAAGGCATTCGACCGCGTCCCTCGGGGGGTTCTGTGGGGGGTACTCCGGGAGTATGGGGTACCAGGCCCTTTGATAAGGGCTGTTAGGTCCCTGTACGACCGGTGTCAGAGCTTGGTCCGCATTGCCGGCAGTAAGTCAGGCTCGTTTCCGGTGAGAGTTGGACTCCGCCAAGGTTGCCCTTTGTCACCGATTCTGTTCATAACTTTTATGGACAGAATTTCTAGGCGCAGCCAAGGTGTTGAGAGGATCCGTTTTGGTGACCTTAGAATCGCTTCTCTGTTTTTTGCAGATGATGTGGTCCTACTGGCTTCATCAGTTCGTGATTTACAACTTTCACTGGAGCGGTTTGCAGCCGAGTGTGATACGGCCGGGATGAGGATCAGTTCCTCCAAATCCGAGGCCATGGTCTTGAGCCGGAAAAGGGTAGCATGCCCTCTCCGGGTCGGGGAGGAGGTCCTGCCCCAAGTGGAGGAGTTTAAGTATCTCGGGATCTTGTTCACGAATGAGGGAAAACTGGAGCGTGAGATCGATAGGCGGATAGGTGCAGCGTCCGCAGTGAAGCGGGCGCTGTACCGGTCTGTCGTGGTGAAGAGAGAGCTGAGTCAAAAGGCAAAGCTCTCAATTTACCGATCGATCTACGTTCCCACCCTCATCTATGGTCATGAGCTTTGGGTTATGACCGAAAGAACAAGATCTCGGATACAAGCGGCTGAAATGAGTTTTCTCCGCAGGGTGGCTGGACTCTCCCTTAGAGATAGGGTGAGAAGCTCAGTCATCCGGGAGGGACTCGGAGTAGAGCCGCTGCTTCTCCACATCGAGAGGAGCCAGTTGAGGTGGCTCGGGCATCTGGTTAGGATGCCTCCTGGACGCCTCCCTGGTGAGGTGTTCCGGGCACGTCCCACCGGGAGGAGACCCAGAGGAAGACCCAGGACGCGCTGGAGGGACTATGTTTCTCGGCTGGCCTGGGAACGCCTTGGGATTCCCCCGGAGGAACTGCTCCAAGTGGCTGGGGAGAGGGAAGTCTGGGCCTCCCTACTTAGGCTGCTACCCCCGCGACCCGACCCCGGATAAGCGGAAGAAGATGGATGGATGGATGGATGGAATAATAATTAATAATAATAACTGAAAATTATTATTATATTTATTTTTTTTTTTTTTTTTTTGCTTTTGATCATTAAGGGCTGAGTTATGGCAAGCAATAATTATTTTGGTAGGGGGAGGGGGTTTGAAATGTTTACTCCTATGCCTGCAGTTGCCAGAGGTAGGGGTTTGTATTTGAATACCCCAGAAGCATCCACACCAAAATCAAATTTTGTTTATGTGGGTGAAAGAGTTAATGACACTGTTAATGCTCCACAGTGTGAAGTTGATGGTAGACTTTTGAGTGACATAGCTTCACGAATTGGAGTTTCAATAGGTGAAAGTATTGCAGCTTGCATTGAGACCCGTTTGAGTAATACAGTGGGTCCAGGGGTGGTTAGAGCTACAGCTAACGAGTCTGCCATGTTAAATGTCATTGTTCGTTAATAACGAGACCTCTTATAAAAAACTAGACCAACCCATCTTCCCAGAAACGATTCCCCTGGTTGAAAATATTATTAAAGGGGACCAAATGTAGGATATATAATTTTTTGTGGTTTATCTGTGGGCTATCCAGACCATTTTCAGTCAATTTTATACACAAAATAATGCTTAGATTAAAAAATATCCCCTTTCTAATTCTGCCAAATTTCACTTCCGTTCTAAACGACCGGTTTATGAATAATGAGGTCTGAAAGCCACGCCCTACAAAGACCTATTTACATTAACTACGCCCTCTGCAACAGCCAGTATCTCTAATATGTTGTTATTTTAAAATTAGCTCTTTTTTATTACTCATTTGACTTACTGTTAGTGCTAGTAGCTTAAGATAACTTACCAAAAGCCCTCTGCGCTTGCCGCCATTTGCAGCTCCTTTTTTTAGCATTAGCTCCGAGGCTAATGATAGCTTTTCCTCTCCGAGCGGGCGGTGTGCTCCGCTCGTTGCATGCGGCGCTTGTTGGAGCGTGCTTCAGTCCACACACAAAGTTCACAGAATGTCTCCAGTTAATTTATCCGCATGAGGCAACTTTTGACCGGACCCCCGGACGTCAAAAGTCAGTAGCTCGCAACAACTCCCGCACGCAGATGGTGTCTTCGCCGGCGGTCTGCAAAACAAAAGGCTTAAAAAAAAAAAAAAAGGAAATCCGCGACCGTGACGCGAACCTGTGTCCTTCGGATGACGAGTCCGGTTCATTACCTCTGGGCCAACCGTGCAGTTGTGCAAAAACAGACTTTCGTCGTATAAGAAATAATCACAACCACCTACATTTAGAACGCTGAAGTTTTGATTAGATTTTGATGAAGTGAAAGGTATTCTTAAAATAAATAAGTTGCTAATCTGAAAATATATCGATCAGTGGTGCTTGATGGCTCTTTTTTATTACTCATTACGCGAAGAGAGTGTGTGTGTGCACAGTTTTCTGCCGGCTTCGCGTTGGGAGCGATATTACACTAAAAATTGAACTAAAACGTAAAAATAACAATTATAAAGTATTATTATGTCGATGTATATTTCTAGTCTCACCCCGATTTCTCCGAAACAAAAGGCTTTAAAAAAAAGGGGGGGGAAAAAAAAGATGCCGTTGACGGGACGCGATCTCCGCTCTCCTGCGTGGCGGTCAAGTGTCGTAACCGCTCAACCAAACTGACAGTTGTGCAACAGTAGTCCTTCATCATATAAGAAACAAGTCCAAACCGCTAGAGTGTGTGTGCACAGTTTCAACGAGACAGAGTTCATTCAAACAAGGTAATAAAACATTCTGGTTTTACTCGAGATGTGCTGCATGGCTGGAGCAGGGCAAACCCCTAGCCCCCCATGGGCTAAATAAATGAATAAATGACCGCCAGGTCAGCTCCTAAACCGCTAGGCAACCGTGACATCTTTTATACTCAAGTGGGTGGAGCATCACCAGGGGTTGCTAGGTGAGGGGCTGGACTCAGGTTTGAGGTGATTGGCTGCGGTTTGTGACATCACAAACCGCAGGAAGTGTGAAACGGAGCGTTTTTAATCACAGACAAATAAATCTACTTAGAGTAAATAAACCACTGGGTGCATTTTTTTGGCACAAGGACTGTTTTTTTATGAAGTAAATACCCAAAGTTTAGTAAAAAAACATTAAAAAGTGAATTTTGCATGTGTGGTCCCCTTTAACAAATTATTTTATAACAATTTCATCGATGATAAACAAAGACATTATCTCCTGGGAGGTTTTGAACCAAGACCGAGGCTTTTTTATCTTCTGCCTAAAATCCACAAGGAGAGAGATAAATGGTCTAAAATTCATCAGGTCCCTCCCGGGAGACCAATAGTTTCTGACTGCAGCAGTGAAACATATCGGACTGCAGAATACATTGACCACTTCCTAAATCCTTTATCCAATAAACATGATAGCTATATTAAGGATACATACGATTTTATCCATAAAATCACAAACTTGCAGTTGCCAGACGAGGCTTTGCTCTTCACCATGGACGTTGATAACCTCTATACGAATATAGACACCTCTGAGGGCCTGCGAGTGATACAAGAAACCTTTAGACAGTTCCCAGATGCCGATAGACCGAGTAGAGAATTATTGCAGTTGTTGGAATTGAATTTAACAAAGAATGATTTTGAATTTAATGGCAAGTATTATTTACAGGTGAAAGGCACGGCTATGGGCAAGAAGTTTGCCCCAGCCTACGCCAACCTGTTTATGGCCAGTTGGGAGAGGACGGCCCTGGACAAATGTGTAAAAAAACCATCACATTATTTCAGATTTTTGGACGACATTTGGGGTGTGTGGCCACACTCCTTAGAGGATTTTGAGTTTTTTTTACAAACCTTAAATACACACAATCCGTCCATCACCCTGAAAGCGACCAAGAGTTTTACATCTGTAGACTTCTTGGATACGACTACCGTATTTTCTGGTGTATAGGTCGCACCGGTGTATAGGTCGCACCATCCAATTATCACCAATAGATTGGAAAAATCCCTAGATAGGTTGCACCGGTGTATAGGTCGCACCTACGTTTAGCTCTGCTGCAAATGTCTGTCACAGGAGCGCACAGCAAGGCTTTTAAGAAGATTAACACTTAAAAACAATTATTTGTTTGATAAAAATTATAGCAAATATGTGTCTGAGCTGAACTTTTCCTTAATAAATGAACGTAATTGTGAAATGAGCTGGATTAAAAAAATTATTTAGCCGAAAGTGATAACAAGCCATATATAGGTCGCACCTGTGTATAGGTCGCAGGCCTTGAAAAAAACATAAAAAGGTGCGACCTATACACCGGAAAATACGGTACATATAAGGGTCGTCGTTTCCCAACTCAACATAAACTGGACATCAGAGTATTTTTTAAACCAACTGATACACACGCTCTGTTATATAAATCTAGTTTCCACCCTAAACATACTTTTGGGGGGATTATAAAATCGCAATTGCTTAGGTTCAGAAGAATTTGTACACAACAAACTGATTTCATGCAGGCTACTAAAATCCTTTTTGCAGTTTTATCCACCAGGGGGTATTCACGCTCCTTTTTGAGGAGATGTTTTAAGGAGTTTGAACTAGTCAGACCTCATCAGGATACCCCTCTGCTACCTCTGGTTCTAACCTACTCGGATTCGGCATCGGGACTGGCTGGAATGATTAAAAATAATTTTAAAAATCTACAGACAGAAAATCAACTTTTCCCAAATCACAGAATGATTACTGCATATAGAAGAAATAAAAATTTGAAAGATTATTTGGTCCATGCAAAACTCAAACCTGATATAAAACCCAGTAATAGTTGCCTTAAACAAAACAGGTGGGTTCAAAATAGATGGAACAAGACTGTTTATAAGACAGACAGCAGGGGACATCTTTATTCTAAAAACTGCGTATTTCTCATTTCATGTCAATTTTGCAAGAAACAATATGTGGGGGATTCTGATAAAGCATTCCGGACCACATTATCTCACATTCAATTTAAGGTGCAAACACGATCAACGTTGGACTCCCTCCTTATTAAACATTTTATTTTGCATGGTTGGGAATCGGCTAGAGTCACTGTCCTACAGAGTAATATTTACTGGACAAGATCCCAGAGACTGGCAGCCTTAAATAAGTGGATACATAACCTAAACACAGAGACTCCACTGGGCCTCAATAGTATTTAGGAGCGACTGGATGGGTCGGGTCGGGGCCCTACTAATATACACCTCACCTATACCCTACCCTAAACTTAACCCTCCCTCTTCTATTGCTTTTAATTATTTTTTCAATTTATAGGGTCAAACATAATTTATTGACCCATGTGGCAATCTGGCCTGTTTCCAACCAGGCCCTTTCAGATGTTGAGCAGCAGAGATGGACCGTGCATATTTCTGTCACCTTGGGGGCAGAACTCTCCGTTTCTGGCAACCCTGGTTTCATGTGGAAAAATTCTCGTGAGTATCAATGTTTAATTGACATGGTTTTTAAAAGCGGTATTGTGGTATGTAAATGTGATACATAATTATGTATTCTAACGCTTTTTTTCCTGTGCGCTGCTGAAAATCGTAATTCAGCTTAGCTAGCTTTAGCATGACATTGCGACAAGTTGTGTATCATACACAACTTGTATATACATTAAATGTACATTATATGTACATTAAAATGCCATTTTTGTATTTCCAAGGTTGATCAAGGTAACAAAAATCACAAGACGTCAAGGAAACATCATGAGGTGAGTCAAATTAAGACCGTTTTTGTTTGTATGACTATGATTGTGAACTAGCTCCAACAGTTTTTTTTTTTGCCCCATCGCCCAGCCCTAAGAGGCCGTGTGTGTGTCTGTGTGTGTGCGCTTTTTAGTCCGATCAAAAGTACGTGACAAATAAACTTTTTAATTTGTTTAAAACTATATTGAACAACAAAGAGGATATATGACTAATTTAACTCAGTTTGTTTTATGACTGATAAGAGGCAGATGTCCGGTGTGAACCTGACGAAGCTGAAATTAGATTCCAGCTTCCGATTCGGGAAATAACTAATTTTTCACGACCTTGAGCGGGTTTAATCTGCTCTAGATCAAAAACTACAACACCTGGACTCTTCAAACCAAGACTAGATTATTATACACTAATAGAAGAATATTTAAAAATCGTTGTGGGAATTGTGAAAAGTTTTTCTGATTTGTGAAACTTCAACATTTTTTTTTCATCATTTTTATGCCACTAAATCACATTAGACCTAATAATATGGGAATGAGACTGCAGTACCACTGCTCAACCCATAGAATGCAGCAAAAAGAAGACCAAATATTGCAGATTAGAACAAACGCGCACAAAAATGTCTAAATTATCACATAAGTAGTACTACATAACATTTTAGACACATTCTATTTGTCTCTGAGCTGGAAATGTCTCCACATTTGGTGTCAGAAATCTGGTCACCCTAGTTTTAGACTCATATCATATTTGGAAATGGCACATTTTATTATTCACTTTTTATATACACACAGTAGCAAACGTTTTAAAAACTGATTACACTTAGAAATTGTTGCTTAACAAATAAAAGTGGAGACAAAAAGGAAACATGAAACATAAAGAAATTTAAACACAGATGCAATAACATGAAATTGTTTGAATTCTGCTGTCTAAGAGGCTGTGGTTTTTTGTTATAATTAAATTATATTAAACTAGAGTTATTATACATTTGACAGTTTTAAAGAGTATAAATTAGATAGTTTCAATAAATGGAGCTTGTTTTCAAAAATCTATATTTTGGAATATAAATTTTGCATAAGCAATATTAATTGCAAATTTGAGTATGTAATGAGCTTTTGTATTTTTCAGACAATGTAATAAATGTAATTTGTTCATGGATGTCATTTTGACTTTTTAAGCTTTACTAGTCAGCAGTTAATATTATGACTTTCTTTGTTCACAGTCAGAATAATGTTTCAGTGGTTGCAACACGAGTAACAGCAGTGCTCAACTCCGTCAGCCTAAGACTTTCTCAGCACCATTCCACTGAAGAGGCAGATCATGCTTACTACCAGCTGGAGTGCATCTTGAGGCTTTTACGAAGATACTCGGACCAGTTTGTGAATGCTGAACAGGCCTTACAGAAACTGGAGGAAGCATACCATCTTTTGGAAAGTGGATCCCCAACATCAATTACAGGTTTCAGAGTCCCTACAGTAAAGATGGGCAACAGAGGTCGGCCAGCTTTCAGCATAAATCGAGAGCAATTGGAGTATTTGCTTCACTTTGACTTTACAATTCCAGACATTGCCCGTCTGTTATGCGTCAGTGTAAGGACAATAAAGAGAAGACTTAAAGAGTATGGCCTATCAGTGCAACAAAACTTCAGTGACATTACAAGTGCAGATTTACAAGCTGTTGTCTCTGCATATCTGGATGCAAACCCAAATTCAGGTTACAGGATGGTACATGGTTACTTAAGGAGCATAGGTATCAGGTAAGAATTATTTATTAAGGAAAGTAATCTAAATAGAATTTTCATAATGTTGCATCACTTATTTAGTACAGTCTGTGATTTCAATGATTGGTATATCTCAATTTCTTAAAAAATAAGAATTTTTAAAGTGACCTAGAATTACACCGACGAGGCTTAGTCAGTAAGCCTCGTTAAGTTTGTCTATTTCTCCTATAGTGGACATTTTCAGACAATGCAGTAATGTGTTTGTAATGCTGATTGTAGTAACTTTGGGGTATATTTCACATAATTGTGGTATTTGTACATCCGTTGTAGTTCTCCTTATTTTTTTGTTTTTTACAGAGTCTCTGAGTCTAGGCTGAGAGAGACAATGCAAACTGTTGACCCTTTTGGTAATCTCCTTCGTGGTTTTTGCTTGAATCCTATACAACGACGACCTTGTCCTCCTCCCTGCAGGCTCCATTCACATAAAGGGATCTAGCTCCCTTTATGTGAAAGGGAGACAATTCAACTCACTCCTTCATCTTTAAAAACTGTGTTAGGATAGGCTAATTGCTTGGTAACTGTACAGTACTGTACATCAATTTATTTATAAAAAAAAAAAAACTTTTTATTTTGGTATGTGATCCGATTTACGAATTTTCGACTTACGAATGGCCCATAGGTACGGAACTTGTTCATAAGCCGGGGACTACCTGTATTCTTATCATTTTTTTAACAAATACATTTTATAAATAAATAAATACAACATTGCTGTGCGTCATTGTCGATTTCCCCTCGCTAATAAATATAAATCTGTTTGTTGTTGTTTACAACAACCTGGCGGTCACACAAACC
Source organism: Garcialebias charrua (assembly GCA_038048925.1). Taxonomy (NCBI): domain Eukaryota; kingdom Metazoa; phylum Chordata; class Actinopteri; order Cyprinodontiformes; family Rivulidae; genus Garcialebias; species Garcialebias charrua. Next base: position 3,651 of record JBBPBX010073275.1, on the reverse strand, counting down.
GTACATCATCACTTCATCACGTTGCTGAGCCACAAAGCAGGCTTGTTTTTTTACGTCAACTGTTTCGGCTCTGCCCTGTGATGGACTTGCGACCTGTCCAGGGTGCACCCCGCCCCTCGCACAGTGATTGCTGGACATGGGCACCGGTGACCCCCATGACCCAAAATGGAAGAAGCGGGTAAAAGATAATGGATGGATGTTTCGTCTCTGATGTTACCTCCTTTTGTGGTACAAACGTGCATCATGGGTGGGTTAGCTTTGACCCCCTTTTTGTCCTCTGTTCTTCCAAAAGTCCCACCAACGCAGACTGAAGGCATCCAAGTCCTGGCCTGGGGTGTCTTGCAACAGTAAAACTCTGGCATGAAAGGAGATGAGAATGAAAAGCCAGGCCATTTTTGGGAATGTTCTCAATTCTTGACTCCTTTTGCTTCAAATGTTACAACCACATTTTTCTTGAACTTTGGAGTGTTTTTATTCAAGCCATGAACGGTACTTATTTGTCTGATTTTTACAGTTTTAATTAATTGATCACCGCAGCTTGGGGGGGTGTCTTCTTGGATCACTGCCACTTGGATAGAATGTGATGTTTGGAGACAAGATCAATAATTCACACTAATTAGACCTGAAACGGTTTAGACCCTGTTTCCTGGGTTAGGGTCGTCAGCCTCCAACAGTTTTTTTTTTTACTAAAATGTTTTTATTGCATTAGCAAGAAACACTAGAAAGTAATCACTAGATAAACATCTACAACTGACTACCTACTTGAGTCAATATGGCCACAAAAGGGGCTACAACTCAGTCAGTGTAGCAAATATTGAGATAAAACTTGGTGTGGTAGTAGCTGAAGGTCACTCTTAACACAAACTGAGAGGGCTAACAGTTTACGCAAGGTATTTGTTTGAAACTAGAGCATGCACGGTGGCGGGTGATGTGCATTCCTTTAAGAAATGCTTTTTTTCTTCTTCTTCTTTCGGCTGCTCCCTGCGTTAAGGGTCACCACAGCGAACTAAGTCGCACGAAGACTTAAGACTTTAAGAAATGCTAGTTTTATTAATTTATTTATGAGATTGTTAATGTTGATGAACTTCACCCAAACCTGCAAATTTATTTAATTATCTGTAGAGAACATGGACCTAATCATGGGGTTCAGTTACTTACTGTATTTGTTCTGAGCATAATTGGTCTATTTTTACAACATTTTCGTAAGAATTTGCATATTTTTTATAATTATGTAGAAAAAAAAATCATGGTTTCAGTCTAAGTGTTTCTGAATACCAAGTGGGAAAAAGGAGCTTTACTTCTGCTTATATTCAAATTCTGACCTCCAGGTTTTACTTCTGTGCTCAAAATCTAAAAACTTTACGTCTTTGTGCTTTAAAATGAGTCATTGTGGACGATTTAGATTAGAGATGATTTGAGGCTGAGCCAAATTACTTTTTTCTATATAAAGAGGCAAGCCAAGGTGAGATACTGAATTGAACCATTTCAAGTTTTGTTATTAAGAAAACACAGTTTTCATTTCCTCATAGAGTTAAAAAAAAAAAACTCGATTATGTCATTTTACAACTACTGTACAGTAAATCAGTTTAAATGGACAATTATGTAATAAATGCATACTCACAACCACAACCACTTCCTTTGATTGATGCTTGTCCTCCTTTGAGGAGCAAAAAGGGAGCTTGGAAATACCATGCATCCACCCATCTTTCTTATAAACTGGATAACTACAAAAACAAGCAATGTGCCTACTTCCATTTAGATGTGTGACTACACCTAGACTAGCCTGTTCCTCGCCTTCCTGCACAGCTCCGCTCAATTCTCATTTCCCTTCACTGCTCAGTCTGGGTCTTCTCCCATAGACAACGATTTCTCCGGCTGATTTTTGACCGGACCAATCAGAGCACAGAAGGGGCGGAGTTTTTGGCCCCTAACCCACGCCCCCACCTGTTCCAGCGCGCAGCCAGCGAGCAGCCGCATGTTCTCATTCAAAGCGATGCAAAGCGATGCAGGACTGTTTTATATGTGACACAAATGTATTAAATTCCCCTTCTTAATCCCTTATCTGGAGTTTTCTTTTGTTTTTTTGGCCAAAAGTCAAGTGATCGCTCCCTCCTCCTCCTCCTCCTCTCCCTCCGCTGATGAGGAAATGCCTCAGGTTGTCACGAGAGAATTAAACTCGGGTTTTACGTTGCTGCCCGAGTCCCATCAGATTTTCTGGTCTTCTGGTGTGCTGGACCAGCGATCCATGGTTTTATTTTATTTTTTTAGAACGTTTTATTAACATATAAACACAGAATATGCAGCGGCAGGCTGCAGCAAGAGAAAATGCAGCAGGAGGCGGAGCAGATATCAAGTTCAACAGACCACAGGGGAGCAGCCATATATGGCTCTGAGGGGGAGGGAGCAGAATGCTTTTCCCTGTTCAAAATTTTTCTAAGATCCAATGGTTTTGTTCCATAGCAGAGGCCACGCCTCCAGCAAGAATCGGTTCTCTATGGAGAAAGTCCAGACCCTAGTACGAAGCGAAGTGAAGGACAAGGGTCTGGTTTTAACCAGGCTACACCTAGACATAAAAATGTCACAATTGAAAATTGGGTTGATAGTCAAAATCCAAGATGGCGACTACTTTAAAGATCGGCCACCCCAATTATTTGAGGAAACTATACTTTTCTAGTTTTCATTTAGCTTAAAAGTAGTTTCTTCAAATGATTGCGGGGATCCTTGTGGTGGTCAAGGCCGTCATTCGCCACCCTCTGGCTTTGCCATTGGTGGATTAAACAGTTCCCTCCACTCGTCAGGATCTGTCACTGCACTAGCACGAACAAGAAAAAAAACACCTGCCTTCTTAAACACAGCGTAACTTGACTTGAATGTATGGCAACAGAAACGTTAAGGTTTACTGTACTTTGATTTACTGACTTTTCAGGTTTACTGATTTTTTTTTATATAGTTGGATGTAACTGGGGCTAGGCCTGTCGTGATAAACAATAAATAAATTAATCGCATCATAAATTTAAATTATCGACCTCATTTTCATTTATCAGCTTTATCGTTTCTTCGCATTTCTCTCTTTCTGCTGAAGACACTGGATGGCAAAATTCTCAACTCCGGTGCTCTTCACTGACCCCTCCCTTTCTCTTTTCTCTTTAAAATCCATTGCAATTGTCCATAATTGCATTTTTGGTTTGTTAAAAGCAGCTAAGATGAGAAACTAAGCTACGAGCTAAGCTAACAAGCCGACCTTGGGGGGGAAAAAACTCTGTCTTGTCGAAGCTCCAAAATTCATGGTTGAAACTTGTACCGTTGTGTAAAAAGTTGTTTTTCTCTACAAAAAGAAGCTGAGAACTTGTTTACTGATTTAAAAAAAAAAAGCTGTGTGTGAAAAATGCTATGCTAAAGAGCTCAAACCACACAGAGTGTCTTCCATTATGAGAAACGACGAGAGACAACCCACGTCAAGAAGCCGCCCTATTTTTCTCAAAAGCCTCTTATCCACAGGTCTGGTTCCTGTAAGGTCCCATTGTGGCTTGTTTGGGCCAGTTCCTATGGTACCGGTTTATTTCTGTACCCACTGCGCGCATTAGGACCCCTTTAGTGGGCGTGAAGTTCTCCTGCAGTGGGCGTATCATTAATATCAACGCTCCTAACCAG
>JBBPBX010073272.1:1906-17870 GCA_038048925.1 Garcialebias charrua | reverse complement strand
TTCAAAGTGCGTAATGCGCATGCGCTGGGTAAACCGCATCTCTGAAACCACGTGGACGCAACGTCGGTTTTCCAACCAATCAGCGCGCAGTATTTTCGAGCGTCCGTAGCAATGGCGGAGACAGCGAAGCTAAGTGAGAACGAAGCTCCTCCCAGTGAACCAACTAAAATGTCCAGTTACAGGCGCTGCATGGATGTGGTGCTGAGGCTGCTGTCAGACTTTGGAAAAGAGGTCGGTTTGGTCATTCAGGCTGCTTCTCTTTGGCTGTTTCTTCTTTCAGTCTGAGTTGCTAGTTAGCTACATGCTAATGTTTTTAGCATCTCGTGCTAGCGATGCTAGCTGTTCATTGATTGTTTGGATAAATGCAGATTAATCATGGTTGGATTTTTGGTTTTAATCAGTTTTAATAATTCTAACTTTTGCAGTTAGGCACGTGAGCAGGCCCGGTATCTCACATCGCCTTAGCCTTGTTTGCTTGTTATATTTTTGTAATTTGTGTTTGAAGTAGATTAAATTATAAATTATATGATAATGTCTTTATTTTTATTTTTTTTATTTGTATGTTTGTCGCTGATTTCTGGAAACATTAGAGTACTATTGAATGGTCACACCTAATTTCTACCTTGGTTTAGTATTTAAAAAAATCAATAAACTGTCAGATCTTGTTAGTCTTCATTGGAAAATATTTTTATTCTCCAGAATCACAGGTTCTAATGTATATATATATATATATATAAAAAAAACTAATTGATAAATCAGTAATGTTTTAGATACTGACTAGGTTTTTTTTTCTTCTGAAGCCCTATTTATTTGTTTAGCAATGCAAAAACAAAATATTTAAAGGAATATTTTTTGTGTACCAAAAAGTAATTTGCTATTACCGGTAATTAATATTTTTAGACCTAAACTTGAATTAATAAAATTATTTGCAGATTTCCAACCTTTTCACTAAATTAATGTGTATTTGATGAATGAGTATTTTGTCTCAGTATGCATGTTTAATACCTTTCTTTGTCATCTGTTTTGAAATAAAGCTCAAATTAGGCGAGGCTGCTTTGAAAATAGAAGTCAACCCCAGTGCTGTCGAGCTTTCTTCATCTTCAGAGGCTCGTATTTATGCTTGCTTGCAGGAGCATATCACAAAATTACAGGTATTTTTTGTTAAATTATATCATTTGATTTGTATTACTAAAAGGATTTGCACAGCTTGATTTGAATTTATGAACATTGCACGATTATTGTTAATATTTTTGTGCAATTAGCACATTTTTTTTAAACTAAAATATGCCATTCTATGCTACTGACTAAAACACACACACACACACTCTGTGCTTGTGTGCAATCAGTGTTTTTCCTGTTTTACCACAGGCTGTTTCCAAAAGCCTGAGATCACTGGTGGTGGAAGCTGATAGTGTTACATCAGTGAAAGTAAACACACTGGATGAAGGTGTGTCATCATCCTCAGTAAAAGTGCAGACAGCTGTGTTGTCTGAGCACCAAGATCACAACTCAGAGGCGGCAGAGACTACGACTTCAGATGATGACATCATGGTTCAGATCCGAGCTGGAAAGTCAGAGGTTGGTCTTTGTCAACATCTCTGTTAGCTGTTCAGGCATTGACATTTTAAAGCCTTTCACACTCTGTCAGGCAAATGAATAATCATAAGTAATTGCTTCCAAGGATGTGCACATGACATGTAGCAAATGCTTGATAGAGACATGATACTGGGTTCGGCAGAGTAAGGGGCCTTGTAGTGCTGTGATGGGGTAGAGCAGACCACATTGCTGGAGGCTTTTGAGAGAAGGCCAGGTCCTTGATGGATTATGAAGTGGATGCTCATTACTCTGAGATTGCATGTGGATGAAGGACAAGAGACCCCATTCTGTTGTGCATTTATTTTGGTAGCCAGTCAACCCACATTCATATTCCATCATTTCATGATGGTAAGCAATTTAACTTTTTGGACTACCTGGAATCATTTTTTACTCTGCGTTTCTTTCATTAATGTAACAAATCTCTGCACTTGTGTCTAGCTCACTAATAAACAAGCAAAACTTTGCATTCTTCACACTCGTCAGCAGCTCATCAATCCATTGTATCTTATTATCGGTGTTGTCTTTTTTTATCTCCAGATTGAGCGAAGAATATCTGCATTTATGGAACACAAGCAGATGGAGATCAATGAAAACAATGTGCGCGAGTTTTGCAACGTGATCGACTGCAATCAGGGTGAGAATGGAAGAGGCTGGGAGGGGGGCAGGGTGGAGAGGGAGCCTGCACACAGATTGCCAATGTTTGGGAGAGAGCTGATTTCCACAGGCGAGAGGTCAGGCTGAACTGCTCCACGAGTGGGACTGAAGTAGCTAACACACTCGGCCTCAAAACGCAACGCGCTCGCTCCAGAAAAACACGAGACCCAGAACCTTTTTGAAATTCAAAGCTTGTATGAGGCACCAGTAATAGAAATCAGGAGACGCTACAGTTCATGGGTGGTGTGTTCATTTGTAATGTTTTTTTTTCTTTCTCTGATAGTTACATTTATAAATTGTTCTTGCATTTTTTTATGGAATTTTATTCTTTACAGAAAACAGCTGTGCCAGAACAGATGCTGTGTTCACTCCTTATCCAGGCTTTAAAAGCCACGTAAAAGGTAAGAAAATGGACATTTTATTGCTTTCATGGACCAGAAAGACTTTTTAAAACTGAACTTTTTCAAAACTCTATACAAAAATATAATGTAAATGTTTTTGGTAAATTTTGGTAAATATAAATTGGGATATAAAAGTTAACTAATGTCTCATCTGGCCTTCTGTGGAAATGTTTTTTTTATTTTTATTTAAATCATTATGCTTTAGATGTTTTCAGTCTTTGTTTGTGTTTCTTGGTCGAGCAGTCACACGTGTGGTAAACACTTACGGGCCTCAGACTCGTGGTGGGGGATGCCAGGGGGAAGTGGGGGAGCACCAGAGGGGGACGACTGTAAGGGATTGTGGAAATGCAGCCATAGAGGAGCGACTCCAGAACATCGAGACTCACCTGAAGCTGCCGTCTGGTGAGGGTCTCAGAAAAGTTGATTATACAAATGTCTAAAGTTGTTGTATGGCACCAATGTAGATGACAAACATCATATAGTGAAAAAAAAAAGAAAAAGAATTGACTACACTAATTAATCTTTAATTAAATAGTTTGTTGTAACCTGAAATGTTTGCATGAAGATTTTTGACTTTCTATTATTAAGATGCCTCTCTCTTTCTTTTTTCCTACTCCTAAATTATTTTTTAAAGTAAAGATCTATTCCAAAGTAGTCGTTTGGACGTTAAAGTATTATTTTTTTTCTCAGTGGGGCCTGTCCCTTTAAACATCTATCAGAGACTCAAGAAGCTGGAGGACCGTATCCTGGAGCTGGAGGGACTCTCACCCGAGTACTTTCAGTCCACAGTGAGTTCTCTGGCTTGAACATTAAATACATGGAGGACATGATTAATTACTTCTCATTACTTAAAAAAACAATTCAGGCACTATTTATTGAAAACTAAAGATCTATAAAACACATTGTTTCACGCTGCTTCTGCATGCCAGTGTCTGGAGGAAATATGCAACACACACTGTTCTCTCTGGAGGACGAGTCTAAATATAACCTAGATGTAAGAAATGATCAACATTATGCACATTTTACATAACGCGTTCAAATTAACTTTCCTCCATTCACACATTTACTACACTTAACCACACATACCCAAGAGATTTAATGTCTGTACAGTATTTATGCAATTAGCAGCTTGTGATGTGTCGTCTTGTGTCTGAGTGGAGATTCTTTGCAACTGATCGTCATCATGTCACAGTTTTTTAACCTCGTGCATTTCCTGTTCCTGTCCACAGTCTGATTTAATCGTCCACTTCCTGAGAGTTTGTGTTTTCTGATAATGGAGTTTCTTCCCTCTTTTATACTGCGATGTACTGTATCAACAAATGTCATTCCTGAGTTCCTCCCACGTTGATTTCAAGCGCAGTTTTGGTTCAGATTTACTAAAAAGGTTTAGGTTATAGGAGACGGTTTGTTTGAGATGACAAAGTTTTTGAAGAAGCACAGACTCGGAGTGTGTCTGGGTAGTTTATCAGACTTCATGTTAACACTGTAGAGATCAGCAAAGTCCCACAGACTCTAATTTCCTAACTTAAAGGAGTCCGTCCAGTGTGTTAGCTATCTAAGTGTGCTTGAGTTGCAGCATGTCTCTTTATACGGGTGTTTCTCAGCACAGCATGCTGCTTCTGTACGAGTGCTGCTCTCCATCTGCTTTTGACTCGCTGCATGTTTGTGTGAGCAGAGCAAGAGATGTGGAGTGTCTCTGAATAAATGGAAGAAGATGGGGGTCTTTTATATTCAAAGTCCCCTCCCTCTTCCCTCCCCCCTTCTTATTTTTTTTTGCTGTAGCTTGGTGTTTGCTGAAAAGCCGCACACAGTTGGCCCATGGTTGCAGGAACAACATTCTAATGCTCGGCAGCAAACGGCTCCAGAAGCGATTCTAAAGGGTTTTACCGTTGGAATTGAAGATTTCAAATTGAAACGCTCGGGTTTAAGCAGCGCACGTTCTATTCAGGCTTAACCGGGACATTCTTTGAGTTAGAGCCCCTTATCTCCTCCGTTTACCGTCTCTATTGTAAAAACAGCCAGCAAAAGAAAAATTCATTTGAGTCTTTTTTTTTAAATATAAACTCGTTTTTCCTTGTCCAATCTTTTTTATTACTATTACATGAATTTACCTCCTTTTGTTCCATTAAGTGAATCCATATAAAGAGTTTGTAGAAGTTTTGAGTGTTTGTGCTTCACTGAACTCAAGTCAGTTTAGAAAATGCTCCAATTATTTATACGTTTCTTTTCTTGTTTTATAGAGTCGTCTACACAAGAGACCCAAGATGTCCATGGCACAGGTTAGCACTTGTTTTTTTTCTTCCTGCATTACTTTATGAGCCGAGGGCAACTGTTTTGAACAGCTTTTGTTTTGGGGGTGCGGGGGTCCTTCAGGCCTGCAGTCTGACGGAGCTGGATGAGAAGATCAGCGCAGTGAAAGCTGCTCTACTGAAGAGGATGACTGAGTTTGGACCCAGATGTGGTACTGATTATCCACTTTGATACACAGAAACGTCAACATACAAACTGTGCATGTATTTCACGTGCCTTTTTTAAAATCAGTCCTCACCGTTCATCTACACTTTGATGAAGTCTTTATCAGTAAAACTGGACTGTTCTGATCCCAAGTTCATTCGTGTGAAACATCTGTTCTAGCTGCATTCAGTAACAAGCACATTGCAACTTACAGCTGTAATTTCACTTTTCAAAAGCCTTGTACATTTGTATCTTGATGAAAAATTAAAGAGCAAAAAATTAAAATCAGCTCCATAAACAGAATCTAGGCTCTGGTTTTATTTAGTGTTAAATGTAGTTCATTAAACCTTTCACAATAAAACTAATAATCGGTGTGGATAAAAGTTTTGTAGACAATTATACATATACAAGTATAAGTATATGTAGTGAATACAAATACATTAAAGTACACATTTGGCGTCGGCTGTTTTAAACGTCAGTATCTGTTTTAACTCATAAACTTCAGATTTGCCTGTAATTTTATTAGAACTTTGTTTTGCATATCATAAAAAGCAAATATGTATTTTTCTAAATGGATTTGTACAAAATTAATAAATCTGTAAATAAATGTTTTTCTTCCTGCTTGAACAGTTGGACTTGTAATTTATTCACAATTTAGATAAATGTCACCTGATTATGATTATGATTACTTTTGATTAATTTGATGACGTCTCTTCCAATCATATGGTCTAGAAGCCATCAGGAATTAATGAAATGTTTTTATTGTTATAGGTGATGGAAACTGGAAACATTCAGTGCACTATGTTGGTATGAAATTCTATTTTTCTGAAAACGTCACATTTGCTTAAACAAAAGAAATGTAGATTGTTGCTGATTCGATAAATCACTGAGCTGCACCTTCAGATAACTGAACAGATGCATTGTGGGCTGGTTTTATTTTGGAGTTGAGCTAATTTAATGTTCAGTAATGATGTGAAGGTGAGTGTGTGTTTTTGTCGGTGTGTAATGGAGACGAGTCTCAGAGCGAGCACCTGATTTCTCCTCCCGACTGCTGCGTGACGATGATCACCCCTAATGCTCGTCATTATAACAAATGACCTGATTACTGCAACTCTGTTTGGAAAACAGACTGGAGACCCAACAAACCAGCGTTAAATGGGACGCCGCTGCGTTTGACACTGTGACACGAACATAATAAAAGGCTTTCGCGTCGACTGAGCGAGCGACTGAAGGAATAATTACACATTTCTCTTATGAGTGAATCTGAAGGGCGGCGGGTTACTCTGCTGTATTTAAGTTTTATATTCATCGCCTGTTTTCAACGGTTCTTAAAATCTTTGTCTCTATTTACAAGTCAGTTGTAGAGTTATGATTAGCTGGAAGTTTTAAAGGGCTTCAACAATCTTTATGATAAGGCATTAATAAAGTAGAACATTTCTGTAAAAACTAATGTGAGTGCTGAAAGGTGAGTTAAATGTTTGTTGGCCTTTCAACGTTCAATATTTAAAGAAGAGGCACGAAGCAAAGGGATGCACAGAAAACACACGACACATTAAAAACTAAAAGAATGCACAAGATTAAACGTCAAAAAGGATCATAAAAAGACAAAAATACATAAACCTGTGTAATGAGGTGTGAAAAATAAAAGGTTGCTTAAAAAGAACGTGTGATGTGACAGCAGGAATAAAAAAGATTAATAAAACAGAAACATAAGTACAGTATATTAAAAAGAGAAAAATTATGCATTAAAGTATAAAAAGACTACATGAAGGGAAAAGGAGACATGTTGCTAAAAAGGTCAAAGCATGCGAAGAGACAAAAAAAACTATGTATAAATATAAAGAAAAGGATGCAAACAAACAAAAACAAAAGATGCACAACAAAGACAAAAAACTTTCATTAGGAGACAAACAAGAAGAAAAGTAAATATGCTGCAGGAGATTTCAAAGAGTTCAAAGTTGGACTTAGAAAAATAAAGTGATTCTTTTAATTTATTCATATATAAACGTCACAAAAGCAAATGTGGTCAAAATGTGAATGTTGTGAAAAGTTTAAAATGCTGAAAATATGATGCAGTCATTACAAACAACCAAGAAGTTAAAATAAATGAACAAGAACTTATAAACAAGAAAATAAGCCGACTCAGCATTCTCACATTAATAATAATAAAACTGGAAATTTTAATTTGAAACAACATCATTAAGACACGACTGAAGGAACGGTCTGGTGGAACTGGTTTTGTAGAAAAATGTCTAAACTGTGACTCCGACATCGTTTTTTAACCTTCAGGATGAAAACTTGTTCCACGCTATTTTAAATGTGTTTTTGCAGCATCAGCATAAAATATAAAATATACATAAATACTGTACATAATACATAAAATACATTTTAAATCTTAGACTCAAGTAAATTATTTTTTAGATGAGTAAATTATCCAGTCAAGGATACAGTTTTTGGTGGTTAATGTACTTTTTCAGGTTTTTTTCATATGTTCTGATATTTCCACAGTTCTTTGATTTAAAGGTCATTTTAGTAAAATTGTGCATTAGCTTGAATTGAATTAAAATCCTGAAACAGACACTGAATTAAGGCACTGGTCATAAGAAAACAAAGTTGTTTAGTTTGTTTTAGGACGTAAAGACGTGCATGTGTAAAAAGTGAATACTTGTGCAAATTGACCTAATGAATAGATGTAAGGCTGCCAGCTCACAGCGCAGGAGGCTACAGTGCAGCGTTTTAAAGACAATACAGTACAATACAATAAAATAAAAGACAATACAGTACAATACAATAAAATAAAAGACAATACAGTACAATACAATAAAATAAAAGACAATACAGTACAATACAATAAAATAAAAAAGACAATACAGTACAATACAATAAAATAAAAGACAATACAGTACAATACAATAAAATAAAAGACAATACAGTACAATACAATAAAAAAGACAATACAGTACAATACAATAAAATAAAAGACAATACAGTACAATACAATAAAATAAAAAAGACAATACAGTACAATACAATAAAATAAAAGACAATACAGTACAATACAATAAAATAAAAGACAATACAGTACAATACAATAAAAAAGACAATACAGTACAATACAATAAAAAAAAAGACAATACAGTACAATACAATAAAATAAAAGACAATACAGTACAATACAATAAAATAAAAAAGACAATACAGTACAATACAATAAAATAAAAGACAATACAGTACAATACAATAAAATAAAAGACAATACAGTACAATACAATAAAAAAAAGACAATACAGTACAATACAATAAAATAAAGTCTGGGCCTCCCTACTTAGGCTACTACCCCCGCGACCTGACCCCGGATAAGCGGACGAAAATGGATGGATGGATGGATGGACAATAAAATAAAAGACAATACAGTAGTTTGAAGCAGAATCATGTGGACGTTAAAGCTCGGAGCAAATTAAAGAGTTAATGAAATGAAAGAGTTAATGAAATGAAAGAGTTATTGGTGTATAGAAGTAAAATATGACCACGAGCTTGTTGTTCTTTAACAAAGAGTCGTTTCCTGAAGCTGCTGCAGGTGTGACAAACTGAAAGTACTGCAAACTTTCTCACGTCTGAACATTACTGTACCCCCCCCCCCACACACACACACACACACACACACACTCTTTGTGCATCCTGTCAGGATTTTAGTTCAGCGCTGATTGATGGAGTGACCCGAATAAAACAGGATGTTGCATTGTGGGTTTTTTTTGGAAGATATTTCATTCTTGAGGCGGAAATGGGGACGTTTCTTTTCACCCCGTCTTTCAGGTGTACCCTGCTTGTTGGGCTCTGTCCGTCTCTGGCTCATAGACTGAAACCCTCCGGAGCCGACAAGAGGCCACAATGTGCTGGAAGGGGAGCACTTGAGCTCTGCTGATGTGAACGTGGGGAGGGTCGGGGATCCTCATTGTTCCCGGGAGCTTTAGTCCCTTATGAGGGTTAATGAGGACAAATTGGTCCGAGTGCAACAAACGGATTATGGAGTCAGACAAAGGTTTGGACTCGCTGGGATCCACCCATCGTCCTCCCATGGAGTCAAACGTCCTGACTGAACATCTCATCGTCCACGTCTTGTTTTAGGACGACGCTGCAGATTTCCACACCAAAATGACGTTTGCATCACGATAAAGTGTAATCAGTGCAGTTCTCTGGTTCTTTCCCACACTGCCCTCTTTATAAAGTCAAAGTGTGGACATTAGTGTCAGTGGGTAGTGCTCTGTGGTTGGAGGTTTGAATCCACAATAAGCCACTCACTTCCTATTGACTCTGTGTAATTCCTGCCTGTCAATCAGTCCTGCTTGGACTTGATGTCTTGAAATGTACTTGGGAACCTCGGTAAAAGGACACAGAGGTGTTCCTTGTCTTCTGTGGGTCCAGGTTTTTTTTTTTTTTTGAAGGGTCGAAGGAGAGGATTCATATCCATTCATATCTCACAAACTCTTAATGGGCTCTAAGCCCTCCAGAAAGAAAGCTCTTTCCTGTGACTAGTCAGCTCCAGTCTTTATTCATCTGTGGCTCTGTGTCAAAAAAGACTGTTGCTCGTTTGTGGCGTGAACAATGAGGAACAAGGCTGAATCTCTGGCTGGGAACAAAGAACGGAAAACAGGCTTTTCACTCTGCAGAACATTAGATTCTGACACATTTTGCTGTGGCAGTTTTTCCCCCTCATCCTGAGTGCTCTGGCTCTGGTCTTATAAAGAGACCACCTGTTGGCAACAAGCCTGTTCTTCATTACTGACAGGCCCATTATCACAGGATGAGGAGCGCCACAGGCTAACTTTTTTAAGTTAACCCTGCTGCAGTTTCTAAACCCTGCCAATTGGGAAACATAGATTACATATTACTGGTGCAAAATCTATTTCTGCTCATAATTTAGTATGTTGCGCGTGAATAAGGGCTTGAAGTACTTCATTCATGCCTCTGTTCGTCACAAACAGTGGAATCAAAGTGGACAGATTGAACCTTTAACGGTTGCACTTTTTCAACCAAATTCACGAGTTTTTATTGATTTGTTCCTTTAAAAAGCAGATTGGAGCTATTTTTCCACTGACGCTAACGTAGCTACAATGTGCAATATTGCAACTATATGCAAAATTAAAATATTACAGCAATATGAAAGAAAATAATGTATATACAGGTGTTCCCCGACTTACGAACGAGTTCCGTTCCTGTGGCCGTTCGTAACACGAAATCGCCGTAAGTCAGAAGTAGGCTACACCCGAGCCGCCACTTATATACGTACACGTACGGTACAAAACAGTTACCAAGCACTTCGCCTATCCTAATACAGTACCCTACATAATTGTCACAAAACACATACAGTACATTTGAAGACAAAATAAAAAGAAAAGAGTTAATTTCTTACTTTGAGCTGGTCAAGCCTGTCTCCGTCTGTTTGCATGTTAGCTCGTTGCACGTCCGAGCTCTGCAGCTTCGTGCTGCTTCACGCGGTCCAAACTGTTTACAGGAAGGACTGTTAGCATGTTAACTCCATACATAATGAAGGGAAAAAGAGTGAATAACTTAGAAGCCGTTTCTCCGCGGTGTCCATCCAAAAGGCTGCGCGCGTTAGCATGTTAGCCCCTCCAAATGGCTGCCGCCCGTCCGGCTGGCGTTAGCATGTTAGCTCCGGGTGCCACCAACCGCCAAGCTGTCTGTCCGCGTTTTAGCTTGTTAGCTTCAGGTGCCAACAACATCCAGTCCGCCAATCCGTTCGTACGCCTGAGACGTCCACAGAGTTCACCGACCGTTTCCAGCTCATTTATCCGAGTGAAGCAATCTCTGATTGGACAGACGGTCTGTCCAAAGCCGGCTGTCGAAGCTGGAGGTAACCGAAGCTAAACGACAACTGCCGAAAACTGCGTAATCGGCTTCAAAATAATAATAGCCTACAGTAATAATAATAATTTATTTGTAAAGCCATTTAAAACAACCACAGCTGCAACAAAGTGCTGTACACTTTAAATCAAGAACATTTAAACACATTAAAAAAACAAGTTTTTTTTTTCTTCATATTTTTATTAATATGATGCGTTCGTAAATTCGGATTGCTGTAAGTCGAGACCGCCGTAAGTCGAGGACCACCTGTATTTTAAAACTGGCTCAAGTTTAAATAGGGGAGTGACGGAGATACAAAAATGTTTTCTGCTTTTGAAAGCTGAAGTTTTTATTTGCCACCGCCGAAGACAAAATGACCAATTAGATTTTGTCTGTGTTCATTGGACTGCTCCGCAAAATATCTAAATAAATTGAATTTCCTGCAGAAATGCAGTGTGAATGCTTATTGCAGAAGAACATGTTGAAAAACAGCTGAAATGTAGCTAAAAACATTGAATTAGCAGAAGAAAGCAGAAAGGACACATATTTGCTGAATTATGGTAGGTTTAAATAACCACAAATTAGCACAAAAATTAGCGGGGAAAAAAGGCTGAAATTAGCACAAAAATAGCTGAAAAGTCAAGATGCTTAAACTACCAGAAAGAGACAGAAAAATCTCAAATGAGCTAAAAAATAAATAAGAGTGGAATTACATGAAAAAACTAAAATTAACATACCCCCCCAGCTAAATAGTAGCTGAAACTAGCAGAAAAAAACCTGAAAGGAGCATAAGCTGAAATGAGCAGAAATAAGTTAATTAGGCTGAAATTATCAGACATTACTGTACCATGAAAACTTGAATTTATCTGAAAACAGCTGAAATTAGCCAAAAACGGCTAAAGGTCGAACAGCTTAAATTAAAAGAAGAAAGCAGAAATAACCTGTGTTTGCCCAATTAACCTGAAAAATACATAAATGAGCACAAAAAGGTAGAAATTAACTGAAAAAGGAGAAAAAATGTCAGAAAGAAGCTTAAAGGAGACCACATATTGGTTTTATAAATTTTTATGGTATGTCTGTGGGCTATCCAGACCATGTTCATTCAATTTAATGCACAAAATAATTCTTAGATAATAAAATATCCCCTTATGCATTTTCTGACTTCCGTTCTAAACGACCGGTTTATCAAAGTCAAAGTCAACTTTATTGTCAGAACTGCAATATGTACAGGACATACACAGGACCTTATGATAATGAGCTCTGAAGGCCACGCCCTTCAAAAATCTGTTTACATTAACTCCGCCCTCTGTAACACCCAGTATCTCCAATCTGTTGTAGTTTTAAAATTAGCTCTTTTTTAAAATTACTCATTTGACTTACTGTTAGCTTAAGATGAACAAATGAACAAATTTAATAAACATAAACATAAGAAAAAAAAAGATAACTTACCGAAAGCCGTCTGCGCGCGCCGCCATTAGCCGCTCCCTTTAGCATTAGCCCACCCGAATCCGAGGCTAATGATAGCTCTTCCTCCTCCGCCCGCTTAGCTCCGCTCGTTGCATGCGGCACTTTGGGAGCGATCGCTGCTCCAGTCCAGACATACACAAAGTTCACCGAGTGTTTCCAGTTAATTTATCCGTATGAGGCAACCTCTGACCGGACCCACGGTCCTCAAAAGCCAGCAGCTCCCAGCAGCTCACGCCCGCAGATGGTCCCTTCGCCGGCGGTCTGCTCGTTTTACGTCTGCCGGCTGCTCGTTGGGAGCGATCGCTAATACGCTAAAAATTGAACTAAAACGTAAAAATAACAATTATACTTTATTTATAAAGCCATTTAAAACAACCACAGCTGCAACAAAGTGCTGTACACATGAAATTAAGAACATTTAAACAAAAGATGAGATGAAATCAGGAAAAACAACCGTCACGTCTTTTATACTGAAGTGGGTTGAGCCTAACCAGGGGTTGCTAGGTGAGGGGCTGGACTCAAGGTGGGGGGGATTGTCCTGCAGCTTGTGACGTCACAAGCTGCAGGATTTGAAAACGAGACATTTATATCCCTGAAAAATAAATCTACTTAGAGTAAATATACCACTGGGTGCATTTCTTTGGCCCTAGGACTGTTTTTTAAGAAGTAAATACCCAAAGTAGAGTAAAAAAACATTAAAAAGTGAATTTTGCATCTGTGGTCCCCTTTAAATACCAGAAGGAGGTGGAGAGAGCGCAGTTGTTGGCATAAAGCTACAGAAATTACTCTGAAAAACCTGAATTTAAATGAAAATAGCTAAAATTATCTAAAAACACTTTTGAAAAAATAGCTGAAATGGCAGAACACGCTTAAATTAGAAGAAAATAGAAAGAACACAAGTTTTCCTAACTAGGCTGAAAGAAGCAGAAATGAGCACCAAAAGTGAAAATGATCTGAAAAAAAGCAAAAAAAATAAAAACAGCTGAAAATAAACTAAAAAGGCTAAATGAAGCTTAAAATACCGGACGGAAGTGGAGAGAGCACATTTTTGCTGAATTAGGCTGAAAAAAGTTGAACCGAGTGCAAAAAATTTGGAAATAGCTGAAAAATCTAAAATGATCACAAAACAGCTGAAGCTGAAACAGCAAAAAAGCTTAAAATTGCAGCAATAAGCTGAAAATTAGCAGAAAGAAGTTAGAAGAAACACAAATATTTTGTAGTTAGCAGAAAGAATCTGAACGGACCACTAAACAGCTGAAAAAACAGCTGAAATTAGCTAAAAGTAGCTGAAAATAGTTAAAACGTGCAGCAGGAAGCTGAAAGAAGCTGAAGCAGAACAAAATGTGAAAAGAGCAGTAAAAGGTTGTAAACACATCTAAAGATCTGAAGGATGTAAAATGAGCTCAATTCATTTTCTGTGAGACAAAATGGCAGAAAAGGCTAAATGTTTCGAAAAGCTAAAGTTGCAGAAGTCGTAGCAGGATTGTCCTGAAAGAGCTGAACATTTTGATACCTAAAGTTTTGAAATAGCTTCAAAACTGCTGGATGAGAATTGCACCAAAAAAACGCACGGACTTGATAAAGTAACACCAGGAGTATGGAATAATAAATATAAACAGGATCACAACAGTGTGAAAGTTCAAACTATTAAACTTTCACAAAGTAATCAATGGATTGATAAAGTTTAGGAGCCGAATCGATTCAATATGGTCGCAGCAGCTAAGCAACCTCAGCAAACACAAAAATACTTTGTACTGTGGCTGCTACAGTTACAAAAACTGAGCTAAAGTTTGGTTTAGTAGTAGCTGAAACTGCTGATCACACAAGATCTGCTTTTAACACTTTGTCAACAACTACCGGATTTAACTCTGTCAGAAAAATATCTCATGAGCCATTGGACACATTTTAATAAAATTTTCTGAGTCAACCCCATTAAAGATGGCCTCCAAAAGCTAACACACCAGGAAGTCCACAAATGCTCATACTTCAGCCACTTTTTAAGATTTTGAGCTAAAATTAGTCGTTTAAGCTGAGCAACATCACACACACTGAGCGCTACACAACGGATGACACAATGAAACTTTGGCATTAACTGTTGGTCTGTTAGCAAAATATACAATAAACTACTGAGCAGATTTTAATGAGACTTTGGAAAACAGCTGATGACATTTTGAAGAAAAAAAAGATTTAAGCCACTTCTGATCAGCCTGAGCTAAAACTCAAATCACTGTATTCAGTCAGTTTTACAGACACTCAGCTAAAATCAGGTGTGTTAGTGTAGAGTCATTCACAACATACCCTGAGCTGTAATGGACCTAGTGAAACCTCACAATATTGCTTTAGTTCACACTTAGTTTATTTTTCAATATAAACTATCTTAGAAACTATAAAACGATGGGGGGCGGGGCCTTCAAGGTCTTTATCTTGGAACAGCTTTAAGTGGAACAGTTGTGAAAAAGGGAAGACGTTTGTTCGAGTCACGCCATCACCGTCGACGCACATCCGTGCAGTTGCTCTTGTTTCATGTTCACAAACAAGCCTTCAACGAGGGGCACATGCACCTGTGACCCTCCCCCAGACACAGAGAGCACAGGAGAGGATCCCCCTGCAGCCCAAGAGGCAGTCAGCTGCGCTCTGTGGCCTGCTGCACGTTCTCCAGGCACTCTGGAGTTAAATGTTCCTGTGATATTGCCAGGAGGGAGCAGCGGGAGTGGAATTCAGGCAATTACAATCAAGTCAGGGCATAGTTAGTGCGTGGGCCCCGGCAGCACCTGAGCTGGATGCTGATGAGACACTTAGCCCGAAACCCTCATGCATTGGCCCCGGCGCTGCGTCAAGCCAGCCCTCCTCCCCCCACCTTTGCCCTCCATCACCCCCTCTCCTCCCACAGCAGCAGACCCCCTACTGGACACTTCCACTTCCCTTCACCTCATTTAGACCTCTAGAGTCCCCCCCTCCCTCCTTGGCCCTGCATTGCAATAGTTGTTCTTTCTATAGGTGGTGTGGAGAACTGCACTCAATCACTCTTCATTCATTCACACTGTACAGTAATAACTACTACTTTCACATTGTTCTTCAAGCACCGGTGCATAGCCTCAGACCTGTGCTGTGTCACGGCACGGTCTGGACAATTGTGGCAAGAGCTGCTTTTCTCTAATCCACAAAAAAACAAAACTGAAGGCCCAGCGTTTTCTGAAGGAATGCATGCCGCTCGCCTCCCTTCAGGCCAGCGTTCTAAACAGAGGTCATCTCAGAGAAGGATGGAGGTGAGTTATTTTCTTCAAACGATGTTTCGTGTGACCTCATGCCTTCCTGTGAATCTGTTGCACTGTACGTGTTGTGGCTACTACAAAATATTAGCTCAATATTTGTAAAACTGATTATTTCTGCTTACGTGTTGGCTAATGTTAGATAGTGGCAGCCATCTTGAATGTGGTTGATTCCAAAAGTTAATTAATTGTGGATGCACATTCAAGGATTTATCTCTGAGTGTTTGATTAAAACCCCAGTCAAAAAAAATAAAAAATAAA
>JBBPBX010073271.1:0-17871 GCA_038048925.1 Garcialebias charrua | reverse complement strand
CAGACGCATCTGCTTATGGTCTGGGGAGTGTGTTGCTTCAAAAGTGGGGTCAAGAATGGAGACCTGTAGCATATGTGTCACGGTCTCTATCGCAGACTGAACAGAGATACGCACAGGTGGAAAAAGAAGCTCTTAGTATCACCTGGGCTTGTGAAAGATTCAGTACTTATCTCATTGGTAGACATTTTCAGTTAGAGATAGATCAAAAAAGACGTTCAATACAGAACAACTGGACTTTATTTGTAACAGAAAACGTTTCGCTTCTCATCCGAGGAAGCTTTATCAATTCCATGAGCAGACTGTGAGAGGGAGAATTTATAAACAGGGTAAGCCATTGACACGCACCAACATATGTAAATTGGAATCTAACACCCACACATACTTGGGATAACACGTACCTGTGACCCATTCAAAGTTCAGTGTGTGAAAACAGAGCTTACAGAAAACACACACACATCCTACTGCATGTAAATTGACAAGTCACACCTCACACATTAATAGCAGGGACCTGTCAAAGTCTTTGTTAGTCTAGTTCACAAAAGAGGCTCCTCTGTTGCCATCAGGTGTGAGACGCCTGGGAACCAAACCCAGAGCCGCACCATAAGTTTTAGAAATTTGGAATCTTAGACCTCCTCCTCTGTTTAACGATGGTTTCTCTCTTTTTACATAAATCGCCTCCTTCACACCCCTCTCAAACCACCTGTTCTCTCGGTCCAAAATATGTACATTCTGGTCCTCAAAAGAGTGTCCCTTGTCCGTGAGGTGGAGGTGAACAGCTGAGTTTTTGTACCAAGTATGTGTGGGTGTTAGATTCCAATTTACATATGTTGGTGCATGTCAATGGCTTACCCTGTTTATAAATTCTCCCTCTTACAGTCTGCTCATGGAATTGATAAAGCTTCCTCGGATGAGAAGCGAAACGTTTTCTGTTACAAATAAAGTCCAGTTGTTCTGTATTGAACGCCTTTTTTGATTTTATCATGTCCTGGATGACTGAGAATCTTCACCAGCTTAGAGACAGATCATAAACCACTTTTGAGTCTGTTGGGTTCGCAGACGTTAGATTGCCTTACACCACGTATCCAGCGTTTTAGAATGCGTCTGATGAGATATTCATATTCCATCTCATATGTGCCAGGGAAAGATTTGTGGACAGCTGACACGCTGTCACGTGCTCCCATGACAGGAAACCTAACTGCAACCGAAGCAGAGTTGGTCGAAGACTCAAACAATTACGTGGATGATGTGATACGAAACCTACCTGCAAGCACTGGTTACCTTGATGAGCTGAGAGAGGAGCTGAAAAGGGACAGTGTATGTGCACGTGTGATGCAGCTGTGTGTGGAAGGATGGCCTGCACACTATAACAGCGAACCAGCACTCAGACTGTATTGGGCAGAAAAGGCGTTTCTTACAGTGAAGGATGGTCTGTTGCTAAAGGGCGAGAGACTTGTTATTCCTTCAACCATGAGAAACGATGTGCTCATGAGACTACACGAAGGACATCTGGGTGTGGTGAAATGTCGAGAACGAGCGCGGCAGTCAGTATGGTGGCCTGGACTGAGCCAGCAGTTAAAAGAACTGGTTTTAAGATGCCAAACCTGCAACAGAGAGAGAGAAAATTGTACAGAACCGCTGATGCCATCACAGTATCCAGACAGACCATGGAAAAAACTTGGGGCTGATCTGTTTACGCTGCAAGGAAAAGATTATATTCTGGTTGTGGATTATGCATCAAGATTTGTGGAAATTGCTCAACTAAGTCCCACAAGATCGTCTGATGTGATTCCTCATCTGAAATCTATGTTTGCTCGTCACGGCATTCCAGAAGAATTGATTACAGATAACGGTCCTCAGTTTTCCTGTGCTGCTTTTGCTACATTTGCAAAGTTATATGGATTTAACCATATTACCAGTAGCCCAAGATATCCACAAAGCAATGGGGAAGCTGAACGTGCTGTTAAAACAGTAAAGAACTTGTTGAAAAAGGCAGCCGATCCGTATCTCGCCTTACTCGCCTACAGAGCAACACCACTTTGGAATGGTTACAGCCCAGCAGAACTTCTCATGGGAAGGAGGCTTCGTACAACGGTGCCGACACTTCCATCTTCGTTGAGGCCATTTCTTCCAGACGTTGACATTGTTGCTCGAAAAGAGAAAGAGAGGAGGATAAATGATGCAGAGAGGTATGATTCACGCCACAGAGCAAGAGTTCTTAGCAAACTGACTCCAGGACAAAGTGTGTGGATTAAAGATCAAGGCACAAGTGGAGCAGTGATTACCACGCATTATACTCCACGCTCATACATTGTGGAAGGACCCCATGGACCGATTAGGCGAAATCGTCGTCATTTGGTTGCCAGGGAGCCTTCGACAGAGCCAGAAGTACTGGAAGGGGATGTTGATCCAGAACTGGTTCAACAGAGTCCTGAAGAACCTCCACAACAGAGCCTTCCAGAACTTTCACCTACTCCTAGAACCAGGTCTGGGAGACGGGTTGTGAAACCAGATAGACTAAACTTGTAAATATGTGTGTGTATAATGTGAATAAGAGTGTGTGAATATTATGCTAAAAGTTTAAGAATGATTAAATATGTATTTCTGTTTATAATGGGGTTTTCTAGTTCTATGTAGGAACAGACCTTCCAGCTATGAGGCAGAATAATCCTCTAAGGTCTGTTGAATCAATGATAGTCCACCCATTGATTCTAGAGAGGGGAGATGTGGTGTTAATGTAAGGCCTGGGGGAAAACTACAGATGGCCACTTGTGATGATGTCATAAAAGGAGCGCCAGGCTCAGGGTGCCAGGTGACGCTGATTGTAAGGCTGATGGCTAAAGCTGGAAGCAGGGCGATCTGAAATAAAGAAATCACGTTGACACTTTTTGCCTGAGGACTCTTTCAATAACACGACAGTATTCAGCTCAGTCTTATAAATAGCACCCTCTCACAGTGGATCAACCAGTTGGTTGCTGACAGCCGAAACCAGCTGCTCACATGATCAAGGAGGACCATCAGCCTAACGATGGATCGTTAGCACCCTGATGGTTGTTTGCTATTCACAGAGGGCTGAGTGATACTAGCAATAACAGCATTGTAAGAGGGGGACAGTTGAACCCGGAGGCCTCCACCTCTGTTTAATGATGGACGGTTTCTTTTCACAAAGATGGCCTCCTTTACTCCTCTCTCAAACCATTGTTCCTCTCTATCAAGGATGTGAACATCTTCATCCCTGAAAGAGTGACCGCTGGCCTGGAGATGAGTGTAGACCGCAGAGTCCTGACCTGATGATGTTGATCTTCTGTGCTGGGCCATCCTTTTGGCCAGTGGCTGTTTAGTTTCCCCGATGTAAGACTGATCACAGCCCTCCTGACACTGAACAGCATACACAATATTACTCTGTTTGTGCCGGGGGACTGGATCTTTGGGATGAACCAGTCTTTGTCGTAATGTATTTTGGGGTTTAAAAGCCACTGGGACGTTGTGTTTAGAAAATAAACGTCTCAATGTCTCTGAAACTCCCGCAACATACGGAATGACCACTGGTCTGGGTCTGGGTTCCTTCTTTTCACCTGATGGCTGGCTGGAGTCCTGTTTGGGTTCCTTCTCTGCTTTCAGGAAGGCCCAGTCAGGATATCCACATTTCCAAAAAAAACTATTTGAACTTGGGAATTTTTTTTTTTCATTTAGGAGATATAGCCCCCTCTGGTGAACATTTCTGGATCCGCCACTGGTTTTGATGCATCTTTTCCCAACATAATTATTGAATCTTTTAATTTTTGGAACAACATTCACTTTATTTATTTCATTTTGTAGTTTTCTGATGCCAGATTTGACATTTGTAAAGGATGCATTTACAGGTAGTCCCCGACTTACGAGCGAGTTCCGTACTTATGAGTTGCTCGTAAACCGGAAATTCGTACGTCGGAACACGAAGCACATGTTCTCGTAAGTCCGGATTTTCGCTCGTAAGTTGGAACGGTTTTGCTAGCGCGACTACAAACACTCGTTTTTCATCTAAAAACTGCTTATGGGTGCATAAAAATGATCGGAAACGTGTGTCCACATGTTTAGCTAACGAACTGTGGTGAAAAAACACAGAAAAACTCGGTATTTTTTGCGTTTTTTCAAAAAATTCGCCAGCTCGTAAGTCCGGAACCTCGTATGTAAGAGCGCTCGTAAGTCGGGGACTACCTGTATATGCTTTTGGGGTTTGGTTGTTCTGATTGTTAAGCCATGTTCTTTTTATTTTCACTACAAGCATTCAATTATATGCAAAGTTAACCTATCCCCCCCCCCCCCGTTTCATTTTTAAATGTTGACACAATGAAAAGTTTGCCCCCACATTTCTTATTATCAAACCCAGAGACATCATTTCATTCAGTGTGTGATCCTCAGCAGTTTATCTGCAGAAAAACCTGCTCATGTGTTGTGTTGTGTTTAGCTCATTCAAATGTGTTTCTGTCATAAACAACAGCTGTAAATATGTCTAAAGGGGGCGACCGTGGCACAGTGGTAATGGCAGTCGACCCCCGATCGGAAGGTTGGAGGTTCGAATCCCGCGTCCGCCCACCATGTGTCGTTGTGGCAAGACACCTAACCCCAAGTTGCTCCCGGTAGGTCTGGATGGCACCTTGCAAGGCAGGCTACCACTACCGGTGTATGAATGTCTGAATGAATGGGTGGATGGTTGGTATTGTAAAGCGCTTTGGGGCTCCTCACAGGGGGCTGGAAAGCGCTATATAAATAAGCTCCATTTACCATTTTAAAGAATCTGAGGTATGCACCACATTAAAGCTGCTATATGTAACTTTTCTAAAAATACATTTTTAACATATTTCTTCACTCTGTCACTATCTCCTGACAGACTGAATTAATTTGTCACGAGCGAATTAAACTCGGGTTGGCTGCACGAGGCTCTGCAGATTTCCTGGTGTTCTGGTGTGCTGGACCAGCGCTCCATGTTTTTATTTTGTTTTTTAGAACGTTTTATTAACATATAAACACAGAATATCGCAGCGGCTGCGACAGGACATGCGGTGGAGGCGGAGCTATGGAGGCTGAGCTGAAGTTCAAGAGAGCAAGGGGGAGGGACCAGAAACGTGTCTCTGTTCAAAATTTTTCTAAATTCCAGCGTGTTCCAAAAACTACATATTGCAGCTTTAAGGAAGTCTGCTTTGGTCCTAGTGAGAAAGTGCAGCTTTGATCTAAAACTGTATCTGAGGCTCACTTTGATATAATAACTGAGTGAGATCCTGTGTTCCTCAAATCCCCAATAAATTTTATATAATGGATTACTGACTGTATATCCGGTCCAATTACAGTCACTTTACATTAAGTTTATAAATTAATGGCATTGATACAGTTTGTTTGTTTTCCCCATCCCCATGTGTTCGTCTAATGTCCATCTCCGTTTATTCCTGAGTAAATAAACATGTTTTCTCAGTTACACTTTTTGTTAGAAGCAAAGCAGAAGTTTCAAGTAACAACAGAAGATGAAACATTGTTTTTCTCACTCCAAGACATGTTTTTGGCTTAAAGTGTAAGCTGGCTGAAGGTTACCGAAGGTCTGCATACCATCTCATCTGCTGTTGTCCTCACCGACCCCTGAAGCAGTCACAGTGACTTTCAGCTACCTTGGTCAGTGCCTGACTAGTCCTCTCCTCGTGGTGTATCCTGGTCTGATCCACCAACAAAATCCCGAAAAGACGAGTGAACCCAGCCCTCAAACTGACCGGGTAAGGAGCTGAAACCTGCTGACATGAGTCAACTTTGGGTCTGGTCATGCCATTTTAGCTGATGCAACTTTACAAATCATTTTCTGGCTTGCGGTGATAATAAATGACTTAATCTGGTCATATTAAATATTGTCTCTCAACCAAATTCCAAACTATTTATCAAATAGTTAAACTTTGAGTAAATTTGTGTGCGTATTTGTTTGTTTCAATTTGTTCCAGAATTGTGCCGCACAAGGTGGCTGCATGTTGGAGTAGCTCTCTTACATTCATTCTGAGATTTTTCTTTTGAAAACTTTATTTCCTCTTTTTTTTTCTGGATGTAAATGCTTTTTTTTTGGATGATTACTTCTCCTGGTGTCAGATGCTGTGCCGATGGAAGGATTATGATGCGTAAACATGACAACAAGGTGGTTTTCTGCAACCGGGAGCTGCTGATTAACATCTCAAAAGCTCAAATAATACCTAAACTTCAGCCCTAAATCCCAAATGAGTTGAAAATGAGGTACAGTGGATGCATTACCGTCTACCTTGAGCTGGTGCCTGACTGCTGAGATCTTGGAGGTAGCAGGTAGCGGCTTGTGACAGCAAGAGGGCCGAGATCGTACCTCGGCACCTGAAGTTAAGTCCGCGGCAGTAGGCTGTTGGGAGAAATGATCATTGCTAGGGAGGAGTTCTGCTGCCCAAGAGGACCGAGAAGTCTGCTGGGTCTGGGTGGACGGATCGGCATCTGCAGCCAGTATCTTCAGATTGGCTATGGGACGGACTGCTACAAGAGATCCTTCCTGCCCACAGCCATCAGCATCTATAACAACCCTAATGAAACCAACATGATGCTACAACAACAATTAATTTCCCTTTGGGATTAAAAAAGTATTTTTGAACTTGAATTGAATTGATCTGTATAAAAGTCCAAATAATTCCTGGGTGTAATAATAACTCCTTAGACTGAAGATATATTTGGGACAAAGGATGAAATGCTTCAACAAAGAAGAATGCATCCAGAGGACCTGACTCAACCTTGTTAGACTTTTCTAGAGATGTTGCTCACCAAAATGAACAATAACTGCAAAGATACCAAGGTGAGTTAAGAAACTGTTTCAGGCTACTTTTGGTAAACAAAAAATACAGACAGCGTCCCATTGAAGATGTTTGCAGCAGTCAGGTGCCTGTGTACACCAGTAGACTCATTTAACCAACTTGATGACCTTTTAAGGCTCTGCTTAGTCTTTGTGGTGCTTTGAAAATCGCTCTCAAGCACACACATACACACTGAACATTTGAACCTATGTCTTTTTCTTTTAGCAGTGTCTGAAGCTGATGTCCCTCTGTTTGAATCTGTGTGACAAAAGCTCTAGATAAGTCCTGTAGATTACGAGTGAAGACAAATAAAGGCCTCTGCTGAGATGAGCCTCAGTGTATACAGATTAATACGACAATAGGGCCACGTGAGCACTGCCGTAAACCTTTTTCATAACTTCTTTTAATGTGTTTAGGAAAATTGAACTTCTTTGTTTAGAGGATATACCCCCCACATGGAAACTTATATTTTGGTGGTCCATTCCAGCCAACATCAGTTGTTTACTCTGCCTGACTGAGAACGGAAGCAGACCAGCAGTGACATGTTGTCTTTGACAACCATGCATGCATAGAGATAAGATACATACACATGTTCATAAATATGTGTGGGTTTACTCCGAGTACTCCGGTTTCTTCCCACAGACCAAAAACATGCATGTTAGACTGATTGGTAACTCTAAATTGTCTCTAGGTGTGAGTGAGAGAGTGAATGGTTGTTTGTGTCCATGTGTCCCTATGATGGACTGGAGACCTGTCCAGGGTGTCCCCCACCTCTCGCACAGTGACTGCTGGACATGGGCACCAGTAACCCCTGTGGCCCAAAAAGGAAGAAGCAGGTAAAGTGAATGGATTGATGGATGGATGGATGAATAACCTTGCAAGGAAACACAGAGTCAGATTGTGGGTGCAGCAGCTTGAGCAGTGAGGCCCAGACATTTTTTTCCACTGCCACCTCAATCTCTTGTAGAAGGATTCCAAGGCGTTCCCAGGCCCGCCAAGACAGTCTCTCTAGCATGTCCTTGGTCTTCTCCAGGGTCTCCACCTAATCTGCCTTGCCAAGAAAACCTCCATAGGGAGACATTCAGGGTGTATCCTTACCAGATGCCCTAATCACAACTAGGGATGCACCAATCCACTTTTCTTTTTCTTTTTTTTAACTTCCGATCTGATCCCAATACCTAAATCTGGATATCGGCCGATACCGATAATATTCCAATATCATCATCATTATTGATTTTATACGAGTTTGTAATAATCTCCTCTCAAGTACAATTTGTACAAATACATGCATGTCCAAAAAGGCAACTTGAGGTAAATTTTATTAAAGTTGAACAAGTTTCAAAGTAAGCAGTAAGTCAGGCTCGTTTCCGGTGAGAGTTGGACTCCGCCAAGGTTGCCCTTTGTCACCGATTCTGTTCATAACTTTTATGGACAGAATTTCTAGGCGCAGCCAAGGTGTTGAGAGGATCCGTTTTGGTGACCTTAGAATCGCTTCTCTGTTTTTTGCAGATGATGTGGTCCTATTGGCTTCATCAGTTCGTGATTTACAACTTTCACTGGAGCGGTTTGCAGCCGAGTGTGATGCGGCCGGGATGAGGATCAGTTCCTCCAAATCCGAGGCCATGGTCTTGAGCCGGAAAAGGGTAGCATGCCCTCTCCGGGTCGGGGAGGAGGTCCTGCCCCAAGTGGAGGAGTTTAAGTATCTCGGGATCTTGTTCACGAATGAGGGAAAACTGGAGCGTGAGATCGATAGGCGGATAGGTGCAGCGTCCGCAGTGAAGCGGGCGCTGTACCGGTCTGTCGTGGTGAAGAGAGAGCTGAGTCAAAAGGCAAAGCTCTCAATTTACCGATCGATCTACGTTCCCACCCTCATCTATGGTCATGAGCTTTGGGTTATGACCGAAAGAACAAGATCTCGGATACAAGCGGCTGAAATGAGTTTTCTCCGCAGGGTGTCTGGACTCTCCCTTAGAGATAGGGTGAGAAGCTCAGTCATCCGGGAGGGACTCGGAGTAGAGCCGCTGCTTCTCCACATCGAGAGGAGCCAGTTGAGGTGGCTCGGGCATCTGGTTAGGATGCCTCCTGGACGCCTCCCTGGTGAGGTGTTCCGGGCATGTCCCACCGGGAGGAGACCCAGAGGAAGACCCAGGACGCGCTGGAGGGACTATGTTTCTCGGCTGGCCTGGGAACGCCTTGGGATTCCCCCGGAGGAGCTGCTCCAAGTGGCTGGGGAGAGGGAAGTCTGGGCCTCCCTACTTAGGCTGCTACCCCCGCGACCCGACCCCGGATAAGCGGAAGAAGATGGATGGATGGATGGAAGTTTCAAAGTTACAATTAAATCCTGCTAACACAAAACATGTTTTATTTTATTCCTATCTTTAAAGCGGAAATTAAAGTGACTTAATGGCTTCAAACATCTGCTAAGTTCATGGCATAAACCAACACAGACATGCTCCTATTTTTAGTATTTTTATGTCACTTTATAATGTAGCTGTTTTTAATATATATACAGTATATATATTTTTTTGTTTGTTTTGTTTTTTGTTTATTTTTCAATTCACATGTTTTTTTATGATCGTCTACTGTTGTACTGATAAATAGCTCCCAGGGTAAACTACATATATCTTGGTTGCAAGTATCAAGCTGCAAAATCCTTCATTTTCTACAACTGATTGGTCATTAATTACGATGAAGTTTAGCAACTTCTCAGTAAACATTCGAGCTCCATGTCTTCAGCGTTGTGTTTTTCTCGTTCATTCAGAAGCAGGCAGTCTGATTTCGGTCATCCACTCATTCTGCCCCTCCTCCGAGACGGACAGACTGAGATCAGCTGACCAAAATATATACGATATTCGGATTGAACGAGAAGAACACAACGCTGAAGACATGGAGCTCGAATGTCCAACGTAAAACTAACTTTACCACGGTTTAATGTAGTGCTATGTTTGATTAGGTTTGTTGTACTGTAGGTTGCGACGGAGTGTAGTGGACCTAATCATGGTCAACTGAGTTGTTTTGAACTGTTCAGTGATGCTTTTTACTGACCCTCTCAGTAAACAGACATTTAACACAATTTATTCCATTATATTGAATCAAAGGACAGATTCACTCACAAAGAGACTATTTCTACTCTTTTAATTTTGTTTGATTCAGATATAATCAGGGTATAACCTTGTGTTATTCATGTGAACAGTGTTATGTTTCAATATGTTGAATGATCATTGTCATTGTTTTATAGGCTGGTATTCTTAATATGTGCACACATGAATCAGAATGCTGCCTAAAGTTGAAATTTACGTCAAGTTGAGCGTGTCAGATTTGTTTTAGAAATTTTAAGACGCTAGTCCAAGTATCTTATAAATGTCTCCTCGATTCTTCTCATTTCTAGACACTTTCCCTAAAACAATCCTCTTTGTTTTCTTTTTTTTAATTATTTTTTTATTTTTTACATTTTTGTGGCACTAGTGGCCTTTATTGGAGAGAGGGAGAGGGTGAAATGGAGGAGAGGGGGGAGACACCACAGAAATAGCTCGTCGGGTCTGGGACGCGAACCCGCGAGCCTGTGGAGAGGCGAAAGTAGCAACAACAGCTGTGCCCCGCGCTTATCTCACTACGCCACAGCGGGGCACTCCTCTTTGTTTTCTAAACAAACTCTCTGTTGACCTTGAAGTCTAAGCTTCACGTTATCACTCTCTTCTCCTTTTCATGACCAATGAGAAGACTGTTTTCCTGATCTCAACACTTCAGTAAAAGCGTTTTCGCTTCCGTAAACGCTTCAGAGTTGGAATGACAGCGAGACCTGACAGCTCTCTGTCTTTATAGCTGATTAGGTTCAGTCACGAGTCAAAGACTGGCTTATCAGCTGGAACTTATGGATGCCTCCATAAGTTCACAGAGCAAAAGCTCCCTAGTTCTTAATGAACTTTCTTGAGGAACGCTTTATTTTGAAACTAATCAGGACGTGCCACTGTCTCTGATGGAGAAAGCAAGAGTCACGACACGTTGAATCCATAAACACGCCGAGGTACAACCGGACTTCACGGACCTACGACCTGTGAAGTGCAGACTGCTTTTCAACTCTAACCAAACCGAGACGGAACGTCTGACAGGTACAGAGTTGCTGATGTTTACTGGAACGTGTGATGGAGTCGAGCTGGTTTTCGTATGGAGAAGTGTCAGTTTCTGGTTTAAACTCAAAATAGATAACTTCCTTTAAACTTCCATCTCTACATCTGTTACAGGTCCCGAGTGTCAGGACTGCTGCAACAGTGATGACACACCATCTGAAGAATAATAAAATTAGGAGTCAAAGATGACGACCATTGTTTCTCCGTTTAGATCCAGAAAGCATGTTTATTTATAGGATTTGTTAACAAACCAATATTTTACAGTGTACCTGTATGGTATTAATGATTTACAAACCTGGTTTCCTTCTTTTACCAGTGTTACAGTAATTAACCTTTTCACATTTTCACCCTTCACTTAGATGAAGACAATATGTCAAATACTGCATCTAGCTCTATATTTACTTAACAAACCAATATTTTACAGTGTACCTGTATGGTATCAATGATTTACAAACCTGGTTTCCTTCTTTTACCAGTGTTACAGTAATTAACCTTTTCACATTTTCACCCTTCACTTAGATGAAGACAATATGTCAAATACTGCATCTAGCTCTATATTTACTGATAAGCATTTAAAATGTACACTGACTTTAACTGAACACCGATCAAAATAAAATGACAAGACTTACAAAACAAATGCAGAATCTAACCTTGTTCCACCTTTAACCTCAGTTCCCACACTTGGTCTGAATATCATTCAAACAAAACAAAGTGATCCTCAACCCGGAGTTAGTAAGATATCAAATCCTTCTATTCACTTTCCCGCGAGACCTTCCCAGCGCGAGCTGGCATCCTGCCAGATTTAACGTGACTATTTACTTGCAACTACTGCACAGAAACCGCCACACAGTGATATGTGCTGTTCACATAAGAGGTAAACATCTTACATCGTAGTTGTGATGTGTTTTCACCATGTACTGACCTGAAGAATAATAAAATTAGGAGTCAAAGATGACGACCATTGTTTCTCCGTTTAGATCCAGAAAGCATGTGAAGCCGTCCGTCCCCAAAACCAACCTGGAAGCAACGCACCCCCCCAAAACAAAGGTTCCGCTTCGTCATCACCGCTCCTCAGAAAAACACTATAAGAATGCAGGCACATTAACTTGCCGAACCGCAAACAAAATATAACATATATTTGAAAATAGGATCAGCTGCACATGGAAATACTTTACATTCATAAGAAAACCAAATATTGTGGTGACATTTTTAGGTGCACCACACGCTCCCCAACTTAAAAGGTGGCTCCCGACACTTTAACGCCAGTGATAACATTTCACAAAATATTAACAACTTGGTTCTTGTCACAGGAACCTCACTCAAAAGAACATTTCCCTTCAGTGTACACATCTCAGTACACAAAATTATAAGGCACTGCAAAAGGCATTGTCGTTGCATAAGGCACAGTCTGTTGAGTATAAAATTGCTCTTGCACAGGTTGCATTACCCATAATGGTGAAGCTTGTAACCCACACAGTCCAACATGACCTATGACCCCTTGTGGCTGATAGGAGGGCTGACCCATAGTGTTGTAGGTGAATGTCTGAGGTGGTCTCCTTGCTCGCGTAGACCTCCTGAGAAATTCCTCCTGAGTTGGTACTTGCTCCTCTTGCTCAATTTCAGGTTCAACCTGTTCAGTGTCTCTTCCCAGTTCTTGTTCTCTTTGTGCATCGTCCGTTTCACCGTTTTGGACCAGTTCATTTTCAGCTGGATGCTGAAAATGTTCATCTACAGTGCTCAGTTGAGAGTCCCTCTGTTGGTCCACGGGTGTGAAAACTTGGCTCGACACTGGATGAGTTTGGGTGGCTGGTTCCTGTAGTCTTGTTGACGCAGGTACTCTGAGCCAATAACGCATCCTGGAGTCACTCTCAGAATCTGATGAGTCGCTGTCTCGATTACTTTGGCTTGGAGTGACCCGGTGGCCTCTGACTCTGCTCTTGGTGGGTGCTTTATCTTTTCTGTGATCAACAGTTAAAGGTAAGTCATTCACCAGGTGCAGCAGATTTCTGTGGAGGACCCTGGTATTCTGGGCATTGTTCTCAGGACATACTTTGTAGATGGGGCTGTCATTGATCTGCTCTTTGACAATGTACACAGTCTGCTCCCAATATGACCTGAGCTTTCCAGGTCCGCCCTTTTCTCTCAGGTTGCGAACTAACACTCGATCACCAGGCTCCAAGACAACTCCTCTCACATGTTGGTCATAGTGTTTCTTTCCACGAGCGCTCGATTGCTGGCTGTTGTTGTTAGCAATACGATAAGCCTCTTTCATCCTCCTTGCCCACTCTTGAACATATCCATATGGTGTTTCACTGTCCTCCTCTGTGTTGAGTCCAAACATGAGGTCCACGGGCAAGCGGGGATGCTGTCCAAACATTAAGAAATGTGGGGCAAACCCTGTGGCCTCATGTTTTGTGCAATTATATGCATGGACAACTTGGGGCAGAAAGTCTTTCCAGTTATCCTTTTCTGCCTCCTCAAGAGTTCTCAGCATTTGTAGTAGGGTGCGATTAAATCTCTCTGCAGGATTTCCCTGTGGGTGGTATGGTGTTGTACGTGAGTGACTGACACCTGACAGCTGCTGTAGTCCCCTAAACAGTGAGTTTTCAAATTCACGGCCCTGGTCGTGATGTAGTCTAGCAGGGTACCCAAAACGAGGAATAAAATCGTTGTATAGTTTCTCCGCAGCAGTTTTGGCTGACTTGTTTCTGGTCGGCCACGCCTGAGCGAACCGTGTAAAGTGGTCAACTGCAACAAGGATGTATTCGTAACCACCTCTGCTCTTTTCTAGATGCATAAAGTCAATGGATACTAGCTCCATGGGTGCACTGGAACTGATGCTCCCCATGGGTGCCCTAACGTGTGTGGTGGGTTTCTTTTGTTTTATACAGGGACATTGTCTCGTCACATAAGCTTCAATGTCCTTCTTCATAAAGGGCCAGTAGAAGCGATCTCGGGCCAGGTTGATAACTCTTTCAGCACCGAGGTGACCCATGTCCTTATGAAGGAGTTTCAGCACCAAGGGCCTGTACTCTGCAGGCAGTACAAGCTGTTTTCTACCCCCAGCTTCTCTGTAAAGTAGCTCATTCTCCATCTTAAGTTTCCCCCACTCACGCATTAACCTCCGCACTAACCCATCTGCATTTTGTCTGTCTCTGTCAGTTAGTGTGGGTTTGGTCTCTTTTAACCTGAGGAGTTCTTTAATTGTCGTGTCTTGTCTTTGTGCTCTCACTAGCTCTTCATGGCTAATGCTAGGTAAGGCTGGTGCGTCTGGCCTAGTGTCCGACCCAATGTCTTGAGCCAGGTTTAAGGCAGCTACATAGGCAACATCACTCTTCTTTGCTACCTCACTCCCTTCCCATGTTGCACAAACAATGTCTCGGCTAAGCTCCTCTGTACATTCTCCAACATAACTGTCAATGTCCAGCGGAAGGCGTGACAAAGTGTCAGCGTCCACATTAACTCTACCAGGTCGGTACTTGATGTTAAACCGGAAATCTGCAAGCTCTCCTACCCACCTATGTCCTGTCGCATTTAACTTTGCAGTGCTCATTACATATGTCAAGGGATTATTGTCGGTATACACTGTGAACTCTGGGGCATAAAATAAATAATCCCTGAACTTCTCACAAATGGCCCATTTAAGAGCTAGGAACTCTAGCTTACCGGAATGTAAACAATAGTTTTTTTCAGCTGGGGTCAGAGTTCTTGAGCCATACGCTATGATTTTTAATTTTCCCCCCTGCCTCTGATACAACACAGCCCCGAGCCCTTTCTCACATGCGTCAGTATGTAAAACAAAGGGCAGTTCGAAGTCGGGGTAGGCAAGCACAGGTGGGTCGGACAGAGTGTCAATGAGCTGCCTCAGGATGTGGTCGTGCTCACCTGTCCAGCTGATAGGAGCCCTTGAGGGCAGCTGAGCACTTCGGGTTTTCTTGGGCTTGGTCTGAGTGTTTTCAGGACTCCCTTTGACTTGTAGGAGGCTGTACAAAGGTTTAGCAATCCTGGAAAAATCTTGAATGTAGGCCCGATAATAACTTAAAAACCCAAGCAGTTTTCTTAACTCACCCACGTTCGTTGGCGTCTTCTGACTGAGTGACTTGACAGCTTCATAGTCCTTTGGATCGATTCGGACCCCCTTTTCTGAAACCAGCCTACCCACATATCTGACCTCTGCTTTGAACAGTTCACATTTGGTTGGGCGAAGCTTAACCCCATGTTGCTGAAGGGCTCTGAGGACCTTGCGCAGCGCCTCAACATGTTCAGTGAACCCCTTTGAATAGCAAAGGATGTCATCCAGATATGGAATGCAACAATCATCACGCAGGGTGTCTAGCATTTCTTCCATACTGCGTTGAAAAGCGGCGGGGGCATTACTGAGACCAAAAGGAATCCTTACCCACTCATATAGCCCCCAGGGTGAGACAAAGGCAGTCATATGGCGTGAACCCTCAGCCATATACCCCTGGTGGTAAGCTTTACCTTGGTCCAGAATGCTGAACCAGCTGTGGCCGCCCAGCGTGTCCAGGAGGTCCCGGATGCGCGGAAGCGGGTGGCGGTCAGGCACGGTCTTCTGATTCAACTGTCTGTAGTCAATGCAAAGTCTTAGCGTGCCATCCCGTTTCCTCACACACACTACAGGCGCAGCAAAGGGTGATTTCGACTTGACTATCCAGCCTTTGGCCAGTAAGTCCTGGATGTATTCTTTCACCTCTTTGTATAATGGCTTGGGGATGGACGTGTATGTGCGTTGGACTGGGATGTCGTCTGTCAGGTTAATGGTCATGTTCAAACTCGGAATATTTCCAATGTCTCCATCATCTCGGGCAAAAGCATTTGATTCCTCAAATAACATTTGCTCTACTTCCTTTTGTTGTTCTGGTGTTAGGTGACTAATATCCACTGGAGGGTGCCAGTGGGCAGTATTAGATGGCTCTTGGTCTTGACTAGACTTGCTCACAGAGCCAACAATACAGGTGGAGACTGGTGCTGTTTCACAAGGGGTCTTGGGTTGGTCAGTCTCAACTATTTTTGCAATAGGTTCAATAGAACCCAAAACTGTTGAACTAGGTAGTGTCACACTCCGGCTGGAATAATTTGACACCTGTACTTTAATATACGGCCTCTCTGTCTTTTCTATCTGTAAGAGTCCCGCTCCAACACTAAGCTGTTCAAGGTGGACATTATCTAGTACTGGTTCAAACAACACAAGTGACTCTGTTGAGCTAATACTGTCTGGGACTCTACACTTAATGTAAGCCACCTGATTAGGATAGACTATTCCCCCTTTGAAACCTACTTTTACAGTAGCTGGCTCATGTATAGGATGTTCTTTAGCCTGGATGAAACTTACTAGGGTGCTTACAGTAGAAATGTCAGTCCCCATGGCTCTACCAATAAGCTCAATAAGTTTGTAGTTTCCCCCATTGTCTTTAATGAACTCGTGGATTACATTAAAGCCTACTATGGGTCTCTCGATCTTAAGGCGGCTCACAAGGAAGGGTACACGTATCGATAGGCCTGGGTCATTGTTGCCTTCAAGGTTGACTACAACTTCCACCCATCCATCATAAGGTACTGAGTCCCCCGT
The DNA here is from genome assembly GCA_038048925.1 of Garcialebias charrua. Lineage (NCBI taxonomy): Eukaryota > Metazoa > Chordata > Actinopteri > Cyprinodontiformes > Rivulidae > Garcialebias > Garcialebias charrua. The sequence continues at coordinate 1,339 of JBBPBX010073271.1, read as the reverse complement.
GACTGCCTTCACATTAAGTTCATCATCCATCAGTTCACTTAAGGATCTAATCTGTTGTCCGGGTAAGTATCTATTTAGCCATGCCTGATCTATAAGACTTACCCCCGCCCCCGTGTCTAATACCACCGTTACCAGGTAACCTGCCATCATACATTTCAGAAGGGACTGGCGACCTACTAGGGGAGCTACTAGACCACGTGGTGTTTCTTTGTCAGTTCCTTGCGAGCATGCACCTAACATCTCTCTGTCAGTAGTGGTTTTGGACCTTTTCTTTGGGTGGGACTGCTGAGGTTTGCCGATCAGAGGTGGTCCCCCTGCTCTGATCGTCTCCCGTTTCCCGACGGCTTAGTTTTCTTCAGGCACCCTACAGCACGATGCCCTTCTTCTCCGCAGACAAAGCAGTGGTTACAGTTCGGGTTGACTTGAGAAGCACAGTTCTGACAGCTCTTTCTTTCTCTTTGAGATCTTCTCTCTGGTTGGGGTCTTGAGCTCCTCTGCTCTGGTGCTGGAACATGAACTGTCCTTGCTTTCAGGTTTTCCATAGCTTGTGTCAGTGCTTCCACCTGGGCGCTTAGTCTTTGAAGCGTGAAGTCATTATTAATCTGATTTACTTTCACGTCGTCCTTTGTTTGCTCTTTCAACTCACTGTTTGTTGTGTGTGCATGACTCACTTTGATGGTAGAACTACGGCCAAGTCGACGCTTCCGCTCGCTTTCCTCCACCGTGGTCTTTATTACTTGGCGAAGCAGTGCCTCATCACTGACAGTGGGGTCACCCAGGAGGGTCTTGAGGTCTCTGCGAACACTGTCGTACTTCTCCCCTATGCCCTGGCAAATAGTGTTGAGAAAGACACACTGAATTGTGGATATATCGTACTTAACGACTGAGTCTGGTTGTCTGAGTGAGAACCGGATCTTTTGTTTCAGTCCAATCATTCTATATAAAAACTGCTGAGGCGTCTCATTTTCAAACTGCTTAGCACACATTAAATCTTGAAAGAGTTCTGTGCTGCTTTTCTCACCTAAGTGAGACTGCAGGAAACTTTTAAGCTCAGAAACTGTGAGATCGTCTTTTATTGTTAACATATCTCTGAAGTTACCTGGTTTAATAAGACGTAGCACTCCTCTAATCACCTCATTTGGAGTGTGATTCTCCCTGAGACCCTCATCTATCTGTTTACAGATGCTGTTGTACCCAATTTCTGATGTCGTGTCACTAATCATCCCACCATGCACTTTGAATTCTCTACGGGACAGCAGTGGTAAATCTTTCATGGCTATCATACTCTCACCAGTGTAACTTGGAACGGACGGCTGGGGTGGGCACAGAGGTTGATGGG
>JBBPBX010073269.1:0-17871 GCA_038048925.1 Garcialebias charrua | reverse complement strand
TTTGTACCGAAAATAAACCGAAAATAAACCGAACCGAGCCCTCCTTGTAATTGAACCGAACCGAAATGTGATTTTAGCGTACCGTTACACCCCTAGTGTTAACTGAATGAAGAGAGACACAGAACAGTTACAGCATATGTTGTGAAAAGGTTGCATCCCTTTTTAGATGTGAATTCAATTCAACCATGGACTGCACTTACATTGCACTCAAATCCAACACTTATTAACATTCTTAATTCATTTAAAGTTCTCTGTGTCTTTTAAAATGTTTTAATGTCTCTAGTTTTCATTATTATATAATTTCTGTTTATGTTCTCTTTCATTCCATTATGAGTGAATGTCACAGTTTGAAGAATTATTGAATAGGTTAGTTAGGCAATAACAACAGAGCTAATAATTGTATACATTCTCAGTCTTAAAAATGATTTAATAATCTCTTTTTACTGATAATACTGATAAACCTGTTGTTTGTTTAGGAACCTCCCTGCAGTCTGTCCAGAAAGTCTCCACTGGAGGAGCGTTTTGCTGAGGAAAGGGCACAACATAATTTCACAGCTCCATGTCCATGAAGAAACAAATGGAGAGAGGGCTGCAGATACCAGGACATCCCACCAGCTGTTCTGTCTGAAGATCCTGCTGCTGTGGTGGAACCAGGTTAGCCCATCAGTGGGAGCTCAGTAACATGACTGCAGCATCAGACACTGGACAATATTATTTGTACTGTATAATAATAATAATACTGTATATGTTTGTGAGTCCTCCATGTTGGCTCTCTGCCCTGTGAGAAATTCATAGTACCGGTAAATGTAACAAAAAGGAAAAAGTTCATAGCATTAAATTCAAACAGAAGTTCAAATTATTTCATCCTGAAATAACTCTGGCTAACTACTGTAGCTTTTTTATAACATGGAGTTAAACTCAAAGCAGTCTCCTCAGATAAATAGTGTTACCATTATTTTTATATTAAAGTTTCTGTTAACTTATTATTTTTACATTTGATTGTTTCTGTTCAGTGCCCTGAGACAACTTGTGACTTGGAGCTATACAGTATAAATAAACTGAACTGAATTGAATTGAGGAGAGACATTTAATGTAATGTTTTGGCCTCTACATTCAGATAAAAATAAGCTGTAACGTGTAGTCAGTCACTGCCTAAAAGGTTGTTAGCAGCTGCTACAAACAAGCTTAGCGTCAGTGTGTTAATCTAATGTTAACCTGGATATTTTTAAAAGGAGAGACATTTAATGTCCATTGTTTGCGAATGAATAGCATACATTCATTCACGGTGTCACTCAAATATTAGGGACTTGACTTGGACTTGAGATCAGAGACTTGAGACTTGACTTGGACTTGAGATCAATGACTTGAGACTTGACTTGGACTTGACCTGGACATGAGATCAGAGACTTGAGACTTGACTTGGACTTGAGATCAGAGACTTGAGACTTGACTTGGACTTGCAAAAAATGACTTGTGAGCATCTCTGGGTTGTAGTGAGTGTACCGAACCGTTTCGGTCCACCACGTTCGGTTCGGTCCACCCCTGCGTACCGTTTCGGTTATTTTTTCACTCATTAAACGTTCTCAACAGGGGAATATATGCACCGTGGAACAAAATTTCCTGGGCACGTTTCAGCACGGAGCTATTATCGCGCAGCACGCGCAGCATTTAGCCGATAGCATCTCGTGCGGTCTCCTGTTTGTGAACGTTATAGCTTTCTTGTGAAAAGACGAGCGCACATGCATCTTGTGTGGACTTTGTTTCATGAAGACTCTGCAGCAGCTGCGTGACGCAGCTCTCTGCAGCAGCAACACGTCTAACGTGAACGCGCTGGAAACTGTCCTCCGAACGTGAACGAAGAAACAGCAGCTTGTTACAAACAGCGCTACAGCAGCTGCATTAAAACTACTTCATCAGGTAATCAGAGCGGTCCAGAGTAATAACACAAGCTGTAGGAGTTTTTAAATCTCTGAACGTTGTTATATGCGCAGGCTTTAAAGTTACTGAGCGTCGCTATGAGACATTCATCACGTCAACACTTCAAAAAGTTCAGCTCTTTATGAAAAAACTAACTGATGTTGTCAACAAGCCCTGGACCAGATTAAAGCCCTGCCATGATGATGAAGAGTGAGCGATTCAACCGTTCAAGAGGTATTGTTCTTTTATTATTATTATCTAAATAATCTTTTTTTTTTAAATCATAATCTTATTAACTTGTTTTTTTTTAACCTCTTGTTTTTTATTTCCAGTCTGTGACAGAGGTAGCTGCTCTCTTATCCACTTCAGGGAAATCCACCTGCAGCTAAGAAGTGTGTGATGACTGAACTGAACTATGAACTTTTCTAGGACTGTCCCACCAAGAAGAAGTTGTGAGTACAGTAATGACAAATACAACCACACTGTTGCTACTGGACAAAAACTTGATCGATTGTTAACGGTCTGTTACTGCTTATTGTTCTGGTTCTGACTGTTATTGTATTTATTAAGATTTGTATTATTGTTCATATAGTTTATTTATTGTAGAGTGCTGTTTATTTAAAATATCATCCAAATGGGTCACTTTTATTTTTTCATTCAACCTTTATTTAGTCAGGTAAATCTTTTGAACCTCATGGGCTCATTTACGAAAGCGACCTGCTAAAACTAAAGAACAATGAACAGCAATGGTAGAATTTCCTTAAACAATAAACAATCAAACAATAAACAATAGAAAACAAAAGAGAGAAAAAAAATATATATATATATACACATACATATATATATATATATATATATACATATATATATATATATATATATATATATATATATATATATATATATATATATATATATATATATATATATATATATATATATATACATACATATATATATACATACATACACATTCCTCCTTTTAACAAAGTATCAAAAAACTAGCAAAACATTATAAGGTAGACGTATAAAATCAAAGACAGGAACAAATCTGCATTGGTTTTTGCCAGGATTCCAACAGATTCTGAAAACCATTTAGAGAAGTCAAGGTCGAGAGCTTCAGATCTTTTTGTAAGATATTCCATGAAGCAGGAGCGGAGTAGGAGAAGGCCCTTTTTCCAAGTTCAGTCCTCACTGACGGAACACTGCAGGTAATCATGTCCTGAGAGCGCACGCTGTAGCTGCACTCATGCAAAGACATGTAGGAGGAGATGTATGAGAGCAGCAGACCAAGAAGAATTTATTACTACAATACAATACAAACATATTTTTGGCATATTTTCAAAATTAACATTTTGTAAGTCTTTATTTTGTCAAAAAATAATAATAATTTGTACCGAAAATAAACCGAACCGAGCCCTCCTTGTAGTTGAACCGAACCAAAATGTGATTTTAGCGTACCATTACATCCCTAAGAGACACTACCTTTTATTTAAAATAAATCAACTAAAATTAACACCATTACACTTGACTGATTGATTTTGTAAAGATATTGGGGGGTCAGTATTAAACTAACACCCTTTACATTTAATTACTTATTCAGATTGAAAAGTATTTCACGCATTCTTTTATTTTTCAGTTTACCCAATATTTCTGTGATCATAATGATGGATCATAATCCAGCCATAGAGTGACAATGAAACGTTAACTTTAGTTTGGTATGCCAAAGACACTACCATTTATTTAAAATAAATCAACTAAAACTAACACCATTACACTTGATTGACTGATTTCACTTTCTTGCAATTTAACACGTCAGCACATTTAAATTGCAACAACAGACATAAATACAGGATGTCAATATACTTAGTCTGTAGGTTCTTTAGCTTAAAAATGTAGTTACCAGCTTAAATTGAAGGGGAAGAAATGGGAGGAATAAAAGAGGTGGGAGAGATTTAAGAGGAAGTTTATCTTGCATTTATAAAACCAGATGACACTCTTCCATACGCGTCCAACTAAGATATCATCACACCTCCAGTAAGCAAACCGCTGCCCCTTTACCGTAAGACGTCCGCCTCGGTTCTGGTAAAGAGCTGTGATCAGCCTTGGACTGAAGAGTCGTAGGTCCCGCAAGTCCAAGCTGGACTCCAAACGTGTTTACCTCGTCAGTGTCGGTGATACTTGCTTTAGTCGGCAGAAGTCGTGGCAGTCATGGTTTTTGGCTCAAGATAACTTATTCCAGAAAGGAATTTCATTCAAAGTTCTGAGCTTACGCTCGGTTCGAAGTAAACTAATAACAAGCATGTTATTAGCCCTTACTGAAGAACGAAGGTCTTTGGCTCTTGATCAAACGTCCGACAGCTTAAAGAGAAAGTTTACATCTCCTCTTCCTTACAGGAACTGAAGGTTTCAGGAAAGCTTGAACCCTTAGTAGAGGATCTGAGATCAGTGACTTGTCTCTCTACGATTGGTTCAGAAGAACCAGTCGAGGAGTTCACTTGCTGTTATCAAGATTCAAGGTTACAGCCAGAAGCAGAGAGAAATGTTTAGGAAAAAGACGGACGCATAGACTCCAAGAGGTAAAATACGTGGATTAGTGTCTTAACACTTCTAAAACAAATCTGAAAAGCACAATTTGACATAAAATTCAACTCTGACACCATTATATGGTCAAGTAACACAGTAATGCTCTGATTATATTTGTATTAGAACAAAATCAAAGATAGAAATAGTCTCTTTTTGAGTGAATCTGTCCTTTGATTCAAACTAATAAAATAAATTGTGTTAATTGTCTGGTTACTGAAAGGGTCAGTGAAAAACATCACTGAAGAGTTCAAAACACTTCAGTTTGACCCTAGGTAGGTCCACTACAATTTCAATTTCTTGCAATTTAACACGTCAGCTTTAATTATGAACAACAGATTGTTACGGCTGGCTCAGGCCGAACACATTAAATGGACAAAGGACACAAGAAGGCAGAAGGTAAATTAAAAAGCTTTATTGAAAACTGCCCGACTCCTCCCTCCAGGTGCGGAGTGCACCGTCTTCTGGCACAGGGCAACAAACAAAAGAGCAAAAATAGACAAAAGTTCAAATAAATGGTGGACAAGAGTGAGTCAGCCAAAAAGAATATAACGTCACCAGCGCAGGGCCAACCCATAAAAACAGGGCCGTCGAAGCCTGTCTAGTGACGGACTACCTAACCAAAGGGGACTCTAGGGGTAAAAGAAAACCGAGAACTGAACTACCGATCTCACTCTGTCATCAGGCAAACAAAAAGAGTCCAAACAGCTGGTCACCACCAGCTACACAACCTCCTGGTTAAACCAAGTTAACCAAACCACACAGGTCAGCCTCCCTCTTCTGAGCAAGATCCAAATGTCAGTAATGCAGCCTACAGCCACCAAGTGCACCAAGCACTGCAAAGCCAAAAATGAGCAACCATTCCTAAGTGCTTCAAGCACAGTCAAACTTCACAAGGACACATGAGCAGACAATTTCTAAGTGCATCTAGCACAGTCAGGACCAAACATGAGCAATCAGCTACTCACCAACAATCTTCTAGACAGAAGATCAAACTTCCTGACAGGGGCGGGCGGAGAACACCCCACAGTACCCAAACAGTACTCAAACAGTACCCAAACAGTACTCAAACAGCTCAGCAACAAAGCAACCAAACTCTGAGCTCACAACACTCCGCATCCAAGCACTCTCACTGTGAAGTATATATAGGCGTGTCACTCAGGTCCTTCTGACTGAACATACAAGCCTGATCATAATCAGACTAATTAACCATCAAAACAAGACTGCAGCCAACATATACAAAAAACTGTAGGTGTCAGCATGGGTAGCTTCCTCAGGATACATAACAAGATAACAAGTAATTAAGATGACAATATTGCTTTTTATCTGTAAGCTCTTAGCTTAAAATTTAGTTACCAGCTTAGAATGAGATAAAAGGAGAGGCTTCAGAGGAATAGATCAAGGATGGAGAGGTGAGAGTTTAAAGGAAGTTATCTATTTTGAGTTTAACCAGAACTGACACTTCTCTATACAAAAACCAGCTCAACCCCATTGCACGTTCCAGTAAACATCAGCAACTCTGTACCTGTTAGACGTTCCGTCTCGGTTTGGTAGAGTTGAGAAGCAGTCTGGGACTCACAGGTCATAGGTCCGTGAAGTCCAGTTGTACTTTGTCGTGTTTATGGACTCAACATGTTGTGACGCCTGCTTTCTCCATCAGAAACAGTGGCATTTCCTGGTTAGTTTCAAAATAAAGTGTTCCTCAAGCAATTTCCTTAAGAACTAGGGAGCTTTTGCTCTGTGAACTTATGGAGGCATCCATAAGTCCTCAGCTGATAAGCCAGTCTTTGACTCGTGACTGCAGCCTATCCAGCTATAAAGACAGAGAGATGTCAGGTCTCGCTGTCCATTCCAACTCTGAAGCGTTCACGGAAACAAAAACCTTTTCACTAAAGTGTTGAGATCAGAAAAACAGTTTTCCGATTGGTCGTGGACCACCAGTGGGAGTGGTGAAAACGTGAGGCTTAGACTTCGAGGTCAACATGGAGTCCTGTTTAGAAAACAGAGAGGATTGTTTAGGGAAAGGGGGTAGAAATGAGAAGAATCCAGTTATAAGATTACTGTCTGTCCATTTCTGCATTAAACTACCAAGACACTTTGACACGGGCCTTAAACTTTCACATAGTTTTTGAACACCACCGTTGGTGCAGAATAAACTAAAACTAGCATTATAAAGTATGATCATTCACACATATTGTAAAGTACAACATTGTTCATATGAATAACAAAGGTGATGCTTTGATTATATTTGTATTAGAACAAAAATTAAAAGAGTAGTAATAGTCTCTTTACGAGTGAATATGTTCATTCATTCAAACTAAAAGTTAATGTCTGTTAAAAGGTTATCACTGGACAGTTCAAAGAGACGAAGGTGCAACCCGTATCTCAGTCGACCAAGGTCATGTCCATTATTCCAACAGTTATATGTCAGTGATACATCATCCGATATGCACAAAATTTATTGTGCATAATCAATGAGCACTATAAGACAAATTGGTTTTCTTGATTCATGATATCACATAAGCCCCACCCACTCAGAGTGGTTGATTATTGGGTGACTCTTCTAGCTTCGCATTGTGCAAGATGCAAGACTGAAACTATATTTGAAAACTGGTGATTACCACACGACAAGTTGAAAAGCATAAAGGAAGTGCTTTTCAAACATTCACCACAAAAAAAAGAAGTAACAATAACTCATGTCTGGAAGGTCGGATTTTGACCAAACTTATAAGACTTGCAGCTGGACTCGTACAGATATGGGCAAAAGGTGATTTCGAAGATTTGACATATGCGCACCCTGGTGAATGGGTGCGGGACAAGCATGAGAGCGTTTGCGATGACGAATGGGCGGACTAGCTGGAGCTCCCACAGTCGCAATAAGGCCGGAGCTGTGCTTAGCTGCGAGGGCCTCAATGCTGCTTGCAGCTTTAATTAAGCCCAAGCAGCTAAGCGTTGCAAAGGTGCTGTAGCGCGTTGTAATTGTATTGTTTCAAGCCCGTGCTAAAATTTTTCCGCCAAATGAATTGGCCTTTTGGGGGGCCTTAACATATCCCAAAACTCACCAAATGTGGCGGACGCATTAAGACTGGTGAAAATTTGCGTATTTTGAGGGCGTGGCAAAAATCACAATAGAAACAGCTCAAGAGCGCCACTTGTAAATTTGCAAAATACCCTCCACATTAACCTTAGATCGTCTTAAAAGCATGACATTTGGTACACTTGTCCAATTTCCCAAGTTGCACAGAAAACCCTCTGGCACCAATGTTGTACAATAATCAGAAAGGCAGCCATTTTGGAACGCTGTTCCAAATTTCACAACTTTTTGGCAGTTTACAGCCTCTGCATTTGAACAAACTCCTCCTAAGGATTTCGCTAAATCGGTTTCACACTTAGTCCTGTTGTTCAAAAGGCATTGGGGACCAAAAATTACCTAAATGGTTCATTTCGGAGCATGCTGGGGGGGGGGGGGACTTTAAAGTTTGACATCTCGCCATGAAAAACAAAACGCTAATAGCACCTACACGAAAACTGTCTCAAAGACATCAAACCTTCAGTGATTGATCCACATCCGGTCCCCTGCAAGACTGAATGGTCAAATCATGATGTCACTTAAGCCACGCCCCCTGAAAACAGGAAGTGTAAAGTTTTTTTTACATTGAACGGTCCCTATTTGACCCGTTACCTAATCAGCATGACAGTGTGTCCAGTGACCCAAGACATGTTAGTGTAACTTGCTTTCCAACACTGACAGTTTTGGGTAGAGCACGTGGGCGGTACCGCGTGGCAAAATTAGACCTAACGCCGTCGCCATACGTTTGGCTCTCCATAGCGCCACCTAGAATATTTTAAAACCTTAGTCCAAAGCCATTTTTGGCTCGATCATTCTGAAACTCCGTGAACATCTGTAGGACCTATCTTAGGACCTATGAAATAGTATTTTGGAGCCCTGGTCCAAAACCAACAGGAAGTCGGTCATTTTGGGTCAAAGGGTCATTTTCTGACGTTTCTAATTACGGATTTTAACAAACTCCTCCTAGGGATTTTGAAGGATTGACTTCAAATTTGGTTAATATGCCCTTAACACTAGGGGTGCAACAACGAATCGATAAAATCGATAAAAATCGATTTTTAAAAGTGTTGGCAACGAATTTCATCATCGATTCGTTGTGTCGCGCGATTATGCATCTTTCACGGCGCCGCGGAGCTGTTTTGTTCACCGGTAAAGCTTTTGTCAAAGCTGGCTGAGCCTGACTGAATAAAGTTTGAAAAAAAAAAAAAAAACTGCAGCGTCAGCGTGCTGCGCCTGCGCGTGTGTGTGCTTCTGAACAGAGCGAGGAGGGAGGAGGAAACAGAGCAGAGACTGTTTTCAAAGTCTATTTTACAATGACCGACGCGACGCAGAGAAAACTGTAAATAAGTCCTACAACGTGTGGGAGTTCGATGCTTCATAAAGATAAAAAAGCTTTAAAAAGTGACGACGCGACACGAGATAACCACGCAGATGAAATGTAAACATGACGGGCTTCACCACGGTGTGAATGAAGGAAGAGCAGCAAGTAAGTCTTAACCATACAGTATTTGTTCTGTTTCAAAGAGAGAAAACGTGATGCCAGTGTCTCTGGCAGCTGAAGCTGCTTGTTTCTTAGCTGTGACAGAGAATGTGTGTGTTTTTATTTTTAATGTAACGATACAAGCAGTGTTTAAATGTGTTTTATAAATAAATCTAACACAAAGATGGTGATAATTTAATGATTTAGCTTCAACTTTTAATTTGCTGGCAAAGTCTGAAGTCACTGCATTGTATGGAAGGATGAATTGCATTTAAACAGGAATTACAGTAATTTATTCATCTACTCAAGTGTGTGTAATTAGTATTTTATATTTGTGTGTGTGTGTGTGTGTGTGTGTGTGTGTGTGCTTGTGTGTTTAACCAAGTGAAACAAGGCATTTCTTGAGTTACTGTAAATTATGATATAATACATATAAACTCTCTCTCATTCCAGAAAACAACAATGACAGCCTTCATGATGGACAGACATCATGCACACCACAGCAAGCAGCAGAGACTGAAAGATCCTTACATGAACGTCACTGACATGAGGCCTCTGTCGATGGTTGAAGACGAAGGCTTCACTGCCATGATGCACACTTTTAACCCAGGTTACAATGATCCACACTTGTAATGGTAAATGGACTGTACTGTACTTATATAGCACCTTTCTATCTAATTGATACTCAAAGTGCTTTACATTGTTTATAGTAGTGTAAAGCACTACATGTCCTCATTTACCCATTCATACAGCACTCTACTAGATTACAAAGAACAAATCATTCTAAAGAGACTAATCAGAGCTTTAGCTCACATTCATACACCAATGGGGCACAAACATGGGGTTCAGTGTCTTGCCCATGGACACTTAGGCATGTGACTGCTGGTGGATTCCAACCCTCAACTCTTGCATTGGAGGACGACTGCTCTAACAACTCAGCCACAGCTGCCCCATCCAGGTTAAAACAATCCACACCTTTAATCCAGGTTACACTTGTCCCTCAAAAACACATTTTACAAAGTAGCTACATTTTGTGCAGGTATAAATCATACATTTGTATATATGTTTGTGTACATTTATTTTTTATTGAAGCTGACTAACTTTATTTTTTAATTATTCAATATTTTACTAACAGAATAGTCAAGTAGCAACCTGTTTTTTGTGCGATTTGATATGTCAGTCAAATTTTGGAATAAAGAGGTGATAATTAAAACTTGTTTCCTTTTTTTTTTTTTTTTGCCGATTCATCGATGAATCGAAAAAATAATCGGCCGATTAATCGATTATTGAAATAATCGTTAGTTGCAGCCCTACTTAACACATTGGACAGTAAAAGTTATCAAAAGCTTGCGTTTTCATTTAGGTTAAAGGGACGTGGCCAGGCCTCAAAGTTACGCTTCATGCCGTAAATTTCAAAACCCTATAACTTTCCCATTGAAAGACCAAAATGCACCAAACGTGGCATGAGTCATCCCTGTTAGATGACCAACAATCTTTTGTTGTCATGTTGTGACATCATCGAAGCCCCACCCCCTCAGAAAAGGAAGTCACTTTTTTTTTACTTGGAATGCTCCCTGTCTGACACCTTGGAACTTATCAGGATGATCCTGTGTTAGAAGACATATAACAAGTTGGACTGACTTACTTTAAATTACAAACAGGTTTCGCTGGAAGTTGTGGGTGTGGTGGCGTGACAATCTCAGAAGTGACGCCGTTGCCATACATTTGGCTCTAAATTCCAGAGATTTGAACCGGTGTACCAAAATCACTACGATCGATCATTCTCCACCACGTGAACAGGCATCCATGATAAGTGGCCAATATCCTCCATAGTACCCCCTATATTATTACAACAGTTATATCTCAGTGATGCATCATCCGATCTGAACGAGATTTATAGTGCTTCATCAGTGAATACTTCTACAACATTGGCTAAACAATAACTTCCTATTTTTAAATGACAGTAAAACAGAAAGGATTTTATTTGGTAACAAAGATGCAACTGGCCTGGGAAATGTGAATATTAACTTCAGTGACAGTGTGAAAAACCTTGGAGTGACCTTTGATAAGGCTTTACATTTTGACAAACACATCGCCTCTGTTGTCCGGTCTGGATTTTTTTATTTACGTCTTTTAAAAAAGGTCAAACCCTTTTTAAACCGTTGTGACTTGGAGAAGGCTGTTCATGCTTTTATCAGTTCTAGGCTCGATTATTGTAACGCTCTGTATGTTGGTGTGCCTCAGTCAACACTGAGCCGCCTCCAGCTTGTTCAGAATGCAGCAGCTCGCCTTTTAACCAACACTCCTAGATGGGACCACATCACACCTGTTTTATTCTCACTACATTGGCTTCCTGTCCGTTTTAGGATAGATTTTAAACTTTTATTATTTGTTTTTAAAGCTCTGAATGGCCTCGCTCCTACTTATATAACGGAGTTGTTAAGTTTCCCCGCCCGCTCCAGGTCTCTGAGGTCAGATAGCCAACTCTTGCTCTCTGTTCCACGGACAAAATATAAACGTTGGGGTGACCGTGCCTTTTCTGCGGCCGCACCTCGACTCTGGAATACACTCCCACTTGAGCTACGCCAGATTACTGAACTTGGCCCTTTTAAATCAAAGCTTAAGACTTTTTTATTCAAACTGGCTTTTAGTAATTAAATATGTGGTGACATTTCTGGTTTTATTTTTGCTTTTATGTTGTGTTTTTCTTGATTTTTAATCTGTCTTTTTAAGTATTGCACTGTTTTTTGTTAAGCACTTTGGTCACCACCACCGTGGTTGTGTAAAGTGCTATATAAATGAATAAATGAAATGAAATACACACATTGATATTGTAGTTTAACCTATTACTCCAGTGTGCCCCTACATTATTCAAACTGTTATATCTCAGTGATACGTGATACGATCTGTACCAAATTCATTGTGCATCATCAGTGAGCACTTCTACACATATTTGTATTCTTTAAAATTTCACTCCAGTGTACCCTTAGATTATTCCAATAGTTATAGATCAGTGATATACCATCCGATATGCACCACATTTATTGTACATTAGCAGTGAGAACTTCTACACACATTTCTATTGTTATTTAACCTTTGACTTAAGTACGCCACTTAAATTATTCCAACAATTGTATCTCAGTGAAATTTCAGTCAATATATACTAGATTTATTGTGCATGATCACGGACTACTGCTAGACACATTCGTAATGTTGTTTATCATTTCTCTCCAACGCACCCCTAGATTATTCTGATGCTACATTCACACCAAACGTGTTTTGAGCGGCCAAAAAGCGCGAAACGCCTCAAGGTGGACGCACTGGTGTTCAGACCGGAACGAGAAGCAGCAACGGCGGTGCCGGCGGGGTGTGGGAGGAGCGTCTTGATTCTTTTTCCGGTCTGATGTTTTGTTGTTGTCTGTTCTCAAAATGGCGGATGAACTAGAGACAATTGGATTAATGTATTTACTGAGTAAAGTAGCACGATGAGTTTCTCCTCCATACTTGAACACGAATTTACGGGTTGTTTCTGTGTCTCGCAAACAATACATCACACTTGCGCAACATCCGTCCCCTCGTTATCACGTCACATAGCTGACTCTCCCTGACTGGTTGTCAACACGCGTTGAGCGGCGAAAGTTCAGATTTTTCAACTCGAGCGGTGGCGGCTGCCGCGGGCACCGCATGCACGGAAAACGCTCTGCCGCCCTTTCCGCGCCGCTCAAAACAGACGTGGCGCGACGCACGACCCCTAGCACTAGAAGTCCCAGAGAAGGGTCATTCAACATTTCTACCTTTGGAACCCAGAGACGGGTCGAGTGACCCGAAGGATTTTAGCTAACATCATATAATGAGCTGTTAACAGGCGCTTTTGTTTTGTAAATAAGGCCATTACTGGCGCACCACAGGAGGGGGCACACTAATTTGACTAAGGCTGCGCTTTTTTGCGCAAGTGAACTTGGCTTCTAAATCCCCCGGTCCCTTTCAGTGGGCTACATATGTTGGTCCGTCACTTGACCTCAGGTCATGTGACCTATGTCGGTCCGTCAGTTTACCTCAGGTCATGTGACCTGTGTCGGTCCGTCAGTTGACTTCATGTCGTGTGACCTGTGTCGTTTTGTCAGTTGACCTCAGGTCATAAGACCTGTGTTGGTCCGTCACTTGACCTCAGGTCCTGTGACCTGTGTCGGTCCGTCAGTTGACCTCAGGTCATGTGACCTGTGTCGGTCCGTCAGTTGACTTCATGTCATGTGACCTGTGTCGTTGTGTCAGTTGACCTCAGGTCATGTGACCTGTGTCGGTACGTCAGTTGACCTCATGCCGTGTGACCTGTGTCGGTCCGTCAGTTGAACTCATGTCGAGTGACCAGTGTCGTTCCATCAGTTGACTTCATGTTGTGTGACCTATGTCGGTCCGTCAGTTGACCTCAGGTCAAGTGACCCGTGTTGGTCCGTCAGTTGACCTCATGTCGTGTGACCAGTGTCGGTCCGTCAGTTGACTTCATGTCATGTGACTTGTGTCGTTTTGTCAGTTGACCTCAGGTCATGTGACCTGTGTTGGTCCGTCACTTGACCTCAGGTCATGTGACCTGTGTCGGTCCGTCACTTGATCTCATGTCATGTGACCTGTGTCGGTCTGTCAGTTGACTTCATGTCGTGTGACCTGTGTTGGTCTGTCACTTGACCTCAGGTCATGTGACCTGTGTTGGTCCGTCACTTGACCTCAGGTCATGTGACCTTTGTCGGTCCGTCAGTTGACCTCATGTCATGTGACCTGTGTCGGTCCGTCAGTTGACCTCATGTCGTGTGACCTATGTCGGTCCGTCAGTTGACTTCATGTCATGTGACCTGTGTCTGTCCGTCAGGTGACGGACAACAATAGGTCAAGCATGTTTTAGAACACAGCAATGGGCCACCTGCATGTGCCGGCACGCACCGTATATACATGCGCCAAGGACAAGGAGAGAGACAGTACTTGTAAGCAAAATAATTTATTTGACAGAACATCAAAGTTACAGGATAGTCAGCACAGCAGAATAAGACAATTTTATGCATAAAATTGTTCTGGAGCAGACAAAGCTTTCCGTTCAGTGGATGTCCCAAAATGTTCAACTGTGAGATAACTTCAGGGTCTGTTATGTGTGAATTCAGGTCAGGGCCTCTCTTCTGACTAAGGGGGGAAGTGCAAGCAGAGTCTTACTTACCTGGTGGAAACATTGGAATGCAGTTTGTGCAGTCTGGTGTGGTGGGGGTGTCTGAGTTGTGTGCACGCATATTTATAACAAAAGGCAGTTAATGGCCCACTAATGTGGACCCACTAATGGCCCACTAATGGTTGGTTTGGACTAAGGGTCTTTTGACCCTCTTTCAGGACTTCTGGGGGGAGGTCGAAAATCCTGGGACTTCTAGTGCTAGAGGCGCGTCCCCCATTGACTTTGCATGTAAACCGACTGCTCCTGCAGCTCAAAACGCGTTCGGTGTGAACGTAGCATAACAGTTATATCTCAGTTATATATAATACGATATGCGCCAGATTTATTGTGCATTATCAGTGAGCATATCTAGACATATTGTTGTGGTTGTTTAACATTTGACTCAAGTGCGCCCCCTTGATTATTCCAACAGTTATATCTCAATGAAACATCATCCGATCAGCACCAGATTTTTTGTGTGTGTCATCAGTGAGCACTTGTACACAGTGGTACTGTTCTTTAACATTTGACTCTAGTGCTCTAGTGCACCCCCTAGATTAATCCAATTATATCTCTTTTTTAATAGGATAGAAAGAAAGGAAAGATGGAAAGTAAGACTACAAAATATAATAAATATACCCAAAGAGAGCACAAGGCAAATACACCCAACAACTGTCTGTAAACCTGCAAAGAACATGATAGAACGCAGCAACAAAATACATATGTATAAAAGACTTAGAATATTCATGGCTTTGCAGTAGATTTCTATAATTATATATACCCATACATACATACATACATACATACATACATACATACATACATACATACATACATACATACATACATACATACATACATACATACATACATACATACATACATACATACATACATACATACATACATACATACATACATACATACATACATACATACATACATACATACATACATACATA
This sequence comes from Garcialebias charrua, assembly GCA_038048925.1. NCBI lineage: Eukaryota > Metazoa > Chordata > Actinopteri > Cyprinodontiformes > Rivulidae > Garcialebias > Garcialebias charrua. Next base: position 2,668 of record JBBPBX010073269.1, on the reverse strand, counting down.
CATACATACATACATACATACATACATACATACATACATACATACATACATACATACATACATACATACATACATACATACATACATACATACATACATACATACATACATACATACATACATACATACATACATACATACATACATACATACATACATACATACATACATACATACATACATACATACATACATACATACATACATACATACATACATACATACATACATACATACATACATACATACATACATACATACATACATACATACATACATACATACATACATACATACATACATACATACATACATACATACATACATACATACATACATACATACATACATACATACATACATACATACATACATACATACATACATACATACATACATACATACATACATACATACATACATACATACATACATACATACATACATACATACATACATACATACATACATACATACATACATACATACATACATACATACATACATACATACATACATACATACATACATACATACATACATACATACATACATACATACATACATACATACATACATACATACATACATACATACATACATACATACATACATACATACATACATACATACATACATACATACATACATACATACATACATACATACATACATACATACATACATACATACATACATACATACATACATACATACATACATACATACATACATACATACATACATACATACATACATACATACATACATACATACATACATACATACATACATACATACATACATACATACATACATACATACATACATACATACATACATACATACATACATACATACATACATACATACATACATACATACATACATACATACATACATACATACATACATATACATGCATATGCAGTCACATAAATCTACATATCTACATACGATACCTACATACCGGTATACATTCCTGCATCTATTTGTGTGTGGTTGTGAGCATGCATAAGTGTATAAGACTTCTCTAATAGAACATTCAATAGTGACCGCGAAGTATCAGAGACCCGACCCCCAAGCCCCGAGGCAGACGAAGGGGGGACCAGAGCGCGGAGCACCCAGGGCCACCCGAACAGGCTGAACCACTCACCCACCCCCCAGATCCGACCATAGGGGAGAACAGGAAGAGCCCCACCAGCGACTACACACAATAACCCCCCGCGGCCAACAGCGACATACTCACAGGCCCTCGCCGGAACCCGCTGCACCGACGTAGCCCCAGGCCTAGGCACCAAGGACCGGAAACCAAGGATGCACCCCCCCCCCCCAGGCCAAGGTCCAACAGGACCAGAGGACCCGAGCCCCACCAGGTAGCCATCAGGCTGTGCAGACACACACCCAAGCACCCAGCCCCTGACACCGAGGGCACCAAGAGCGCCGGCAGGCAAAGGCACACCCCACTAAGGGGCCGAGTGATAGGGACGCGACACCTGAAATATGTTTAAAAACATTTAAAATGACTAGAATCTCCAATTTACAATTAATACAGTATAAAGTTCTCTATAAAGTACATTACAGTATACAGGTCAACGAATGTTTAAGATAGGATTTACATCATCTACAGGGCTTAAAGTGAAAAAAAATCCTGAGCCTGAAACTTTTTTGTGTTGTTGATAAAATAAAATGGTAACATTTTGCCAACGTTTATTAAAAATGCTCTCTGAAAAGTGCAATTAACTGTTTTTAAACAATTCAGCTTCAAGTAACAATGACTTACATGAGGTTTCAATGTATCTGAACTTAATGTAAAAATATGTGCCCCAGAGAACTGCCCTGCAGCAAAAACAACTCAAAAAAAGACTCAACGCCACATTGAACAGACACAGTTCAGTGAATTCATCTGCAATAAATTTAGAATACTCAATACTGTATCACAATCTAAAGGGAAGTTCCACAGAGCTGGTGTTAGGACTCCCAGCAAGCTGGAGTCATCTCCAGCATTAACACACAGATGTTTCTGTGCAGTGAAAATGTTTGTGAGCACAGACTGTTAAAACTCTGATGGAAAATGTCTTACCAGTATGGCATCAGAAGCATGGGGGGGTCTGGGGGTCCTCCCCCAGAAAATTTGGAATAAAGTAGATGCCATTTCCTGTATTCTGGTGTATTTTAAAGGGTTAAACATCTATGTTTACCTACATACCAGTAAGTAACTTGATTCAATAATTAGTTTAGAAAGCCTCCGTCAGAAAGGAGGGGGGGAGGGGGATTGTTTATGTTCAGCTGTGTGCAATGTTCCCTCTAATTTTTCATGTGTCTGAGCATACACACAAGCTCTCTGAGCACACAGAGGACCACTATGAGCAACAGGATGTGCGCACTATCCACACACCTGTTATAAATCTGGGATCATAGAAAGTTACATGGCTTATTAAAACAATCAGATTACAGCAGCAACTTCCATGAGTTTGCTTTCAATATAAGTGATTTTGCAACTCCCAGCTGAATGAATAATTTTTATTATTTCATTTTATGCTTATGTTTATTAAATGTTTAGTGTTTTAGTGTTGGTGTAACTTTTCATACTTTCATACTAATACTATGCAAAAACTACTATGCAAAAACTCAGGACAGTATTACACTTTTAATAAATATACAGTAT
>JBBPBX010073267.1:0-17871 GCA_038048925.1 Garcialebias charrua | reverse complement strand
TAGCTTTCAGGCTTCTGACTCGGCGGTCAAACAAAGCTTTGTACAGGAGTCTGCGTGAACTGGACCGAACCAGGACCAGAACCACCACAGACCACGGCTGACAAAACTTCACCTGAATGCTTCCAACAGCGTCTAACAGAGTTGAAACAATAATAATCTCACAGCTTCAAATGATAAAAACATGCAGAATCTGCCTGCTTTGAACACTTCCAGCCAAAATCATTATCCTCAGAGTTTAAAACTTGGATCCACTTATGCAAACATGACGTTACAGTTCATGAGAAACCACAGAAATCAATAAACTTTCAGAACCACGTACGAAGGCCACCAGATGTAAGAATTATGAGGAGGTCAATATTAATACTGATCTCCTTTTTATCTTAATTAATCTACTTATTCAGATTGAATAGTAAATTCACGGATTCTGTTCTTTTTCAGTTTACCCAATATTTCTGTGATCTTTATGATGGATAAATACACAAAGCCATTAAGTGACAAAGACGTTAACTTAGTTTGATATGTCAAAGAGACACTATCATTTATTTAAAATAAATCAACTAAATTAACACCATTACACTTGATTGACATGATTTCACTTTCTTTCAATTCAAATACGTCAGCACACTTGATTTAACACAACAGACATAAATACTAGATGTTACACATATTTAGTCTGAGGGGCATTTCAGCTTAAAATAGTTTCCAGCTTAAGATTGAGAGGGAAAGGGAAAAGGAGGAAAGATTTATGGAGGAAGAAAAGTTAAGAGTCAGGGAGTTATCTTGATGTGTTTTAACCAGAAACATGGCAGTTCTCCGGCCGATTAAAGCTACACGTTGGTACCCTTGGCAAAGCATTTGACGACTTGTTACCTCGTGAAGATGGTCAGTCTCCCTCGGTCCAGTTTGGTCAGTTCGTTTACCATTCTCAGCGTCTCCAGACGTGCGCCTTGACTCGAACCGAAAGTAACGGCAGCTCCTGGTGCTGTTGTTCAAGATAAGACGTTCCTTAAAGGAATGTCAATAAAAGAGAGCTTTTCAGCTGTTGAAGATGGCTTATAACTTGGCATGTTATAAGTCTTTAACTGAATGACATGGTCATTAGCGTGTTGACCAGACGATCATCAGTTCTTTGGGGAACCTCATCAGGGGTTGAGGACCTCAGCAAACTCTAAGGAAAACAGGAAGTCAGAGCTCTTTTAAGGCTAACTTGACCTAGAAAGACGTAGCTCTTTCTCATTCGGTCTGTTAGGCCAGGAGCCACTGAGAGGAGGCATAAGTTAGATTAAAAATGTCAGAAAGGATAAGAAAGTTAGTTTAAGACGCCAGTCTCATGATACAGCAGATTTAGAACTTTCTTAACTCATTACCAACATTGTTGTATGAATAAACAAACGTCATCAGAGCATAACATATGGGACCTATTAATGATAATAGCTTGATTATTAAATAGGACAAAAACAAAAGTCTCTGGGTGTCTAGATTGTCCTGAGCTCAAGCTAAAATGAATGAGATAAAGTGTTCCTTTTATCTTCACATGCAAGTTCGAGAGGAGAGGAGAAATCCTCCATGTACAACATTTTGAATTAAGCAGAGTATTTGATTTATCTGACATTAAAATGTACTGATGCTCTTACAAATAAAATTATTCATTTGATAACATTTGAATTAACAAAATTAAAAGAAGTCTCTGGATGACTTAATTGCACCTTTGACACAGCAGTGAAACACAGTTTAACTCTCACAGAATAACACAGCTTAAAAGCACACATCATGAAAATGACAAAAGTTATTCTTTTGATCACATCAGCCTAAAATCAAAGATAGAAATAGTCTCTTTTGGTGACTATATTTATCAGATTACAGTTTAATGAATGATTTTGTAGTAAATGTCTTGCTTTACTGAGAGGTCAGTAAAGGTCATCACTGGACAGTTCAAAAACCTTAATTTGACCCTGGGTAGGTCCACTACACCATGATGTATTTTAACAAACAAACAAACAAACAAACAAACATAAAGAAATAAAGAAATAACAGCTAAACAGAGACACACCTTCACTATAATCTGAATCATACAAATAAACCTATTTTAGAGTTGGTATTGATTGACTCCAAGAACTAAAGCAGCAGAAACAGAGATTTGTTATAAAAATGCTGTTTTTTATTGCCTAATATCAAACTGATTTGTTTTGATTTAAGGGTCATAAGAACTCTTCTACAGGCTGCTTTGGCCCTTTTTCATTAGTGACTTGGATCATAGCTTTGTTGTTGTTGTTTTGTCCACTTGTCTGTTTTTGTGTATTGTCTCTTTACCTGGAGTTCCAGCGTATCCTGAAGTTTTGGCTTGACCGGGTGGGAGTTCAACAGCCAGACCCAAGTCCGACAGGCGGACATGTCCTGAGGGACAAAGGGTTTAATTAATTGAAACAACTGATTGGATTATAGAACATTGCCTCACCTTTTTAAATAATGACAGACGTATACAATCTAAAAAAAAATCTTATCATTACTTTTTTATTTGCTTATAACCCAGTATCCGCTTTGTGTTCATGGTAGAAAAATCAAACGGGCCGAAACACCCCACCACCACCACCCCGGCACCATTTATCGCTGCAGGAAGAGTTCACCTGCATCGTCCAGCAGCACGTTCTCCGGCTTCAGGTCTCTGTAGATGATCCTGTTCTGATGAAGGTGCTCCAGCCCACAGATGATCTGAGCTGTGTAGAATCCAGCTCTCTTCTCATCAAAACCAGGGTTTTTCTCATCCACGTCATACATATGATACCTGAGGAAAGGGTTATACCTTTAGCAAGTATGAAAGAGATTAATTAAATAAGTCCAGAGTCCTTGGACTAGAGGTGGTCAACATTTTATGTGGTTTTTTTTGAGAGGGCCAACTCAAGATATTTAAAGCAATCAAAGGGCTGCACAGAGAATTAGAATATTATATATTTTTAACAATCTCCAGTTGAAACAATACACATTGGTGAACAATTACTTCAGCTATGAAACAAGACTGTAAAAATATTGCAGGTGCTAATACGTGATGTTAGCTCCGAAGCTAAAAGCATTAGCTCAAGGGTTAATTTATATATTTATGTGCCATTTGATCCAGAGCTAATATTTGCTTCAAAGCTAAACTATATACCGTATGATGTTAGCTCCAGAGCTAATAAATTAAACATCACAAATTGATCACGTTTGATTGTTTCGACACATATATCATGCGTAAGAACTAATACAAAATGTAACTTTATTGTCACTTTATAACTTTGACCTTGACTCCTTGTCTTTTAGTCTCCACTACAACAGATGTGCACCATCGTCCCAGAATGCACTGTCTGTAAAATAATCGTGACATCCATAGGTGAAAAAATGTAATAAAATGCATATTTTTTTAAAGTAATTAGGAGTTTTAACATGTCACAAACAACAACTTTTAGAAGAATAGAGAAATAACATATTAAGGCCAGTATGTGCAGGTAGACAGAGGTCACTTTCAGACAGATGAGCAGGAACATTTTTATCAGGCTTTTTGTTTTTGTAGCATAGTTATCAAAATGAAAACTATATATATAAAGAAAAATATGTTTCTCCAGTCATATTTTGTAATAAAAGACATCCTGCAAACTTACTCTTGTAACAGTGTATTTGTTATGCTAAATATGAAGAAGAAGAAAAAAGTAAAGACTTTACAGTGGCCCTTGTCTTTATCAATGACTGGAATGAGACTGAAATAAAGTTTTTAAATAAGAGTTGTCTTTTGTTTATTTCTGCAGAAAAGAGAGAAGTACAAAGTGAACACTTGGTTCTGTGGCAGGCAGTTTTTCTGCTGAGCACAAGGAGTGAAGAAGAATTTATACAAAGAGGAGGTCAGTTTCTCCACAGAGGCCAACAAAGATGGAGGAAGGGAGTCGCTGCACCCCTTTCCTGATTCTAAAAAAGGTCAGTGCACGCTCTGTTTAGAACTATTGGAGCATTAACTTACTGGTGTTCTTGAACATTTAATCTCATTATGGGAGCTGTTCTAAAACAGGAGAAACATTTGCTTCAATCTGAGCCACAAGGTTTTTATTATTATTATTATTATTATTATTATTATTATCATCATTATTATTATTATTATTATTATTATTATTATTGCAGTCTTTAATGTTCAGTTTAGCTCTGGAAACACGACTTAAAATTTTAAATTTTAGCCTTTATCCAAATTATTTTTATGTATTTGTCTAAGACAGGGGGGTCTACAGCCTTTATGATGAAGAGCCATTTATGTCTGTTTGCTCATTAAATTAAAAGTGTCCAGAGCAGCAAAACCTGATACAACTGTGATTATCAACTGGTGGCCATATGGGCCACGTTATTTGTTGGAGGGGGCTTTTCCAGCCAGTAGGGGTGACATTGTAAAACAAAAAATTTCTTATAATAGTTAATATGTACAGTAGTGCTATTTTGCATTTTAAAACAAAATAGCACTACTGTACAAAATAGCACTACTCATATATGTCTCACCAAGATGAGACATATATGAGTTTTATTTTTATTTGTGGGGGAAAAAAATTAAGTACCGTATTTTCCAGAATATAGATTGCGGCTTTTTATCATTTTTGCATGCCCTGCGACCTATATTCAGGTGTGACCTATATATGGATTTTTCCAATTCTTTGGCAATAATTGGACAATGCGACCTATATTCAGGTGCAACCTATATTCTGGAAAATACGGTACTCCACTCTGAAGTAAGTAAAACTTTAAAGAGTTAAAAAGTTAAAAAGAGTACAGTATAAAAATTAGTTCTGTTTGTTGGATGAGTAATACATTTTTTTATTAAAATAAATACTTCTATTTACTTTGACTGCTTTTTTGTTGTTGTTTATTTTATTTTTACATATTAATGTTTGTTTCTTTTTTATTGTTATCAAATTAACTTACCACATTTCTTCCAAGCAACTTGTCTTAAAGATATTCCAAAAACAATTTGAGTGGATTTGAGAGCCATGAGGCTGGAAGTGGTCCTAAAGAGGCAGCTAACAAACTACTAGCATGGTGTATCAGTCACATATTTGCAGAAGGAATGACAGAAAAACTGCTAAAACAACCAATAAAATTCAGTTTGATGTCAGTTTTGGTCAAATCTTGAAAGAGCCGCTGCAGAGGGACCGAAGAGCCACATGTGGCTAAAATCTAAGATGTTTAATTTAAACTTGCATACGTTTCATTTATCAAACTCTTGTTTTCATCAATTCAATTAAAATATATTTTCTTTTCAACTACAAAATACTGGAGACCAGATGAAGATGGTTCAAGGGCCACTTTTGGCCCTCGGGCCTTACTTTGCCTCTTATCATTCAAAGTGCAACATGTTTTCATTTTCTAAAAAAACATCTTCAACTCTGTCATTTCAGCACAAGATGGTGCTAGTTTAAAACTCTGGAAACTTCAGCTCTTTTATTTAATGTTTGTGTGTAAAGAGTAAAAAAAACCTTATCTTGCACATGGTTTTACTTTAAGGGTTTTATGATGAGTGTTTACGATGAGCACCTGAGATCTCCTCCGTTCATGATGGTCATGACCAGGCAGAGGTCCGTCTTCGTCTGGAAGGCATACGCCAGCGTCACGATGAAGCGACTGTGCACTTTAGCAAGGATACGCTTCTCCACAATCGCGCCCTGAATACAACAAATCAGACATCAGCGCTAAATCAGTCGAAACATACAGCGTCATCATTTTCACTGAACTGCACACACCCTTTCACCTCAGCTTCAACCTAACAGGCTTTTCTTCTCCTCAACTCACCTTTCATGAAAGGCCTGGCAAATAGAAGTCCTTCACTCAGAGAGGTGGCAGATTTATGAGCCCTTTTCTTGGACATTTTGTAATCACGTTGCCAGTTTCAGTTCATGATCTGAACTTTTGTCAACCTGAGTGCAAGGTGTGTTTTTGTGACGTTGCACATTGTGGATATCTGAGGAGCAACGTGATGGTGGAGTAAATCATGGTCTCTTTACTGTTGAAGAACGGGTTTGAGTAGAATCTGTTTTTATCTTTTTTTGTTTCTTTGTTTTTCAGCCTTAAGTTGATTTTAGGCCATAGGAAAAAGAGAAACACGTTTTCTGCATTTTTTTTACATAAAGCGTGAACTTAAAGCTGGGAAAAACACTCAAAGATAATTTAAAGAATGCAAATCATATATAGTTTTCTGCTTTTTATGTATAGATAAATAAAAAAATGTGCCACCAATTTAAAAGTGAGAGCTGTATTAAATATGTTGGTCCATTGAGCTTTTTATACTTAAACAACTCAAAGTTTCATTGATTTCCAAACAAAAGTTACAGACAATTCCTTTTATGAGTTTATTCTTCCTGTGATTAAAAGACCCTAAGCTGTTTTTAACAACAGCTTCACATCAGGCTGTTCTTATCAGCCATAACGTCAACTGGTGCCCCCTGGGCCAAACATGGCACCAAGTAAAATGCATCTTTCTTGGCTAAAAGTGGACGTCATCGGCATCTACGACTAGGTTTAAACGTGCAAAACTTTCATGTTAGATCAAATTGGGTCTAAGTTTAGCTTTTGCACAGCTTAGCTGTTTAAACACATTTTCAACCCAACAGAGATCGTTGCTGCCTTTAAGATGTTTGTAAAGTTTTTGTTCTGTTTTGTTCAGTTTAATCAGCAGTTCGCTGCAGATTAAATTTTGAAATAATTTCTCCATGTTTAACTTTGACGAATGAACGTGCTGTATTTTTGCTGCTTTCCTTGAGACATTAAACTCTAATGTTAGGTATTTTATGTAAGTTTTTACATGGTATTACTCAGCATTTCACATAATTGTTTTAATAATTTTAGTTTTCAAAATGTCTGTACAGGGATATATATGGTCACAACCAAAATGAGTATTATTTAGCATTTTTCTGAATAAAAACAATGAAAAATACAATTTATTTTGAACATCGACATATAAATACATAACTAAAATAAAACCTTCATGAGTTAAGGTAGAATCTCATGGGGTCACAGTTGTGGAAGGTCTATAGAAGAGTCAAACGTCTGAGAAAGCAGGCAAACTTTTTGTTGCAGTCAAGCTGAAAACAGCGACCCACGAGCATGTGATATGTTTTGAGCAACAGAATACTGAAAAACCACAACCCGTTTTTGTGTGCACTTGCAAAACTGTATTCTAGCTTGTGCAGATTCTTTTGTCACTAAGCCCCGCCCACATTTTACTTTGTGCTCACCTGAGCAGCCATCCCTGCATTTTTTTTATTTAATCAACAGAAGAATATGTTTAAAATGAAGAAACAGATTTTGACCAGTTTTTCTTTGAAATACTTGTTATTTAAAGGTATGGTCTGCGATTTTTGAACACTCTGGGACTTAGAAATATTTTCAGCGCAGAAAAGCATTCTGCTACCTCCCCTCAGAGTCATATATGGCTCAGAGGGGGAGCCACAGTCCGTGCTTCTGCTGAATTCTGCTCCGCCCCCTGCTGCTGTCTGCTCAGAGCCGCTGCGATATTCTGTGTTTATGTTAATAAAACCTTCTAATAAAATAAAATAAAACCATGGAGCGCTAGTCCTACAACACAAAAACCAGCAGAAATCATCAGAGCTTCAAGAAGCAACGTTTGGACATGATTTAATTCGCTCGTGACTTCCTCTTTCTGTCAGTGCAGGTTTGGAATGCTCCGCCCGCACTACATGTCCTGTCTGCGCTGCGAAGTTCTGTGTTTATATGATAATATAACTGTTTAAAAAATATAATAAAACCATGAATCACTCATCCAACAACACAAAAACTAGCAGAAATCATCAGAGGTTCACGAAGCAACGTTGGACATGTTTTAATTCGCTCGTGATTTCCTCATGTCTGTCAGCGCTGGTCTGGAATGTCTGGAATGCTCCGCCTCCTCTCTACATGTCCTGTCTCTGCGCTCCGAAGTTCTGTGTTTATATGATAATATAACTGTTTAAAAAATATAATAAAACCACGAATCACTCGTCCAACAACACAAAAACCAGCAGAAATCAGCAGAGGTTCACGAAGCAACGTTGGACATGATTAATTCGCTCGTGAGTCGTGACAAATCCATTTCCTCATTCCTGTCAGTGAAGGATGAAGCGATCACTTGACTTTTGGCAAAAAAACTAAATAAAAGTCCAGCTCTGGGATAAAGAAGGGATATTTAATACATTTGTGTCACATACATCTATGGTCATGAGCTTTGGGTTATGACCGAAAGAACAAGATCTCGGATACAAGCGGCTGAAATGAGTTTTCTCCGCAGGGTGGCTGGACTCTCCCTTAGAGATAGGGTGAGAAGCTCAGTCATCCGGGAGGGACTCGGAGTAGAGCCGCTGCTTCTCCACATCGAGAGGAGCCAGTTGAGGTGGCTCGGGCATCTGGTTAGGATGCCTCCTGGACGCCTCCCTGGTGAGGTGTTCCGGGCACGTCCCACCGGGAGGAGACCCAGAGGAAGACCCAGGACGCGCTGGAGGGACTATGTTTCTCGGCTGGCCTGGGAACGCCTTGGGATTCCCCCGGAGGAGCTGCTCCAAGTGGCTGGGGAGAGGGAAGTCTGGGCCTCCCTACTTAGGCTGCTACCCCCGCGACCCGACCCCGGATAAGCGGAAGAAGATGGATGGATGGATGGATGGATGGATGTTCACATACAAAACAGTCCTGCATCGCTTTGCAATCCTTTGAATGAGAACGAGCCGCGGCGCTGCGGCTGGGACAGGTGGGGGCGTGGGTTGGGGCGTGACAAACAACTCTGTTTTTATTGGCTGGTCAGTGTCCGGGTCACTCTGTGTTTTCAGTGTTTTTATAAATGCTGATAGAGAAGCAAGGGGACTATAGTTTTTTTCAGAGATTACTTTGTCTAACATCAGTCTGTCAGTAGATAGTGACAGAGTGAAGAAATATGTTAAAAATATATTGTTTGAAAAGTTACAGACTACATTACAATGTTACATACCCTAGCTTTAACATCTTTGTCATTTTTAGACCCGGACATTCGGAGCTGAAGTTTTAGTTGTCCCCACGTTAGGGCAGTGTGGAATTGGAAATTCCCTCGATCCATTAATCCGTCCATCTGTCTGTTTGATTATCTTGTGAGCTGGATCATTTGAATAAATAAATAAATAAATAAATAAATAAAAAGTCAGGTAATGACTGACTTCCATCTATGTGTAAAAAAGGTCCCTATCAACAACTGTTACCACGTCAAAATCTAAGGCCACCGCCATAAGTAAACCGACCACACCAATCACATGAAGAAATGTTTTCCAGTTTTATATTGCTTAAAAAATATAGTTTCCTAAAAATAATTAGGGTGGCCAAAGATTAATCAATATCGGCCAAGGCCATCATTGCCCCCCACCCATTCCCACCCCTGTCTCCATCATTGCATCTGGTTGTAGATAAACTTGCTCCCTCCATGTGCCAGGATACGTCACTCTTCACCACCTCAGACAAAAAAAAAGTTTGTCTTCTCCACAGTGTAACTGCTCCCCACTTGAATATCTTGCACCAAGAAGATTTAAGTTTACTTACTTTCCCTGTTAAACTCCGATGCAAAGAAACACATCTCCAAAACTCCCACCTTTCGCTATTCAAATCCCTCAATGACTGAGACATCATCCAGTCATTTTCTACTCCCTACAGAATTACGGAAACTAAATTCAAACTGGTTTGTGTTTATTTTGAGATGATTGGTCGCATGAGTTTTTAGACGGTGTTCCAAATTAAATTGACAAAACTAAAAGCCTCTGCGACTCATGCGTGGAAACGAAGAACCCCTGCAAACTTTTTTGAGACGTTTTAGTTGTCCAACAAGTCACAGCCCAGTGAGATACATGTACCTCTGTGATGATGATCTGAGCTAATTCAAGCCTTCTGTTAATTTTTTTTCTTTTTTAATAATAATAATTAACTTGAACTGATGCACCGATGGCTTCACCTTGTAGCCTTTGCGTTTCTTCAGCCTCTTCTTCTCCAGCTTCTTGTTGGCGTACAGTTTTCCCGTAGCTTTTGCCTGACAGGCGAACACTTCCCCGAACCCTCCTTTGCCCAGAACCCTGAACTCCATGAACCACTCCTCGTCAACGGGCTGGCTCTCCAGCCACTTGAACTGGACGTAACGCAGAAAGTACATGCTGTTCTTGAAGCCATCCAAGGCCTCCTTCTCCAGGTGTTTGAGCAGCTGCTTCTCGCTCTCTTTAAACAGATCGCCGCGGACGTTCTTCAGGTCTTCTTTGACTCGAACGATGGCCTTCTCCTCCAGGAAGCTGCAAAAGCTCTTTGACGAGGACTCGTAGTATGTGTTCATAATTTTTCTGGCCTTTTGCAGTCTGTCGTTTTCTGGACACACGGTGTATTCTTCGATATCCGTCCACAGCTCTCCGGCGTGTTTAAGGCTAGCGTGACTCTGCAGGAACTGTTGAAAGAGGCGTTTGCCGATGGGCTGTTTGAGACACATATTGTCGAAGCTCGAGTCCACCATCGCCTTCATGTGTTCGCAGTCTCTGATGTGTGGCAGTTTCAGCCTGGCACGCATCTTCTTGTCACGCATGGTGGCTGCAGATCCGTCCACGCTGCCACGGGCGGACACGTAGGCTGAGTTAGCCACAACATTTTCCAAACCGCCGATATCCATGATGTCACCTTTGTCTGTAGCAAAAAAAAAAGGAGAGTTTGGGTACTTTACTACTTCCAGATCATTTGGTACCCATGTTAAGATGGCCTCTTTAATTCTGTCAACTGATTCTAATGAACTGATAGAGCGGGGCTGTCCAAAGTTTTTCATATGGACCAAAACTGTCAAGATTAAATTACTCACAGGCCACAAAAATTTGAATTTAAAATAATTGTAACTTTTAAAATATTATTTATTTATTTAAACCTAAATGTTCTCAATATTTTGGAGAAAGGACTAAAGTTTATTCAATTTGGGGGAGAAGGACTTGCAAATTTTTGTATATCCCAAACTATAAAGGCTACATAAATGTTAACCTCATTATTATATTATTATTTATTTTTTAAAGGGGATTTAATTTATTTGATTTGTTGTGTCTATTTTTAGTTTTATTGTGCTTGGAAAGTTAATTTTAGTCTATTCTCAAAAACAAAAGTGTAAAAGTGTAACTTTTTTCTTTAAAATGTGGTTGATCACTCTTTTGGCCCTTAGGGGACACCCTTGGTCCAAAAGGACAGCTTTTGTACAAGTTGTACAGTTGGTAGTCACTAAAATGGAGAAAAAGAAGGTTTGAAGCAAATCTAATAAACTTGTATGCAGATGATACCACGTTATATTCCTTTAAAAAAGTCCAATTTCCCTCTATTGATGATTAAATCGTGTAATTTTTTTCTTTAAAAACACTCGCTATATTTAGTCAAGTTTTATAAATATTATTTAAATGTCTATTTTTTGGCAGGTCAGTAAATGTTTTGTTATGATCTGTACCATGAAATGAAAAAAAATATATAATAATAATGGGATTAATTATAGCCAAAGGTTTGTATTATACCTAATATTGCATATTTTGAGAAGATTTTTCATCTGCATCAGCTTCTTAAACCTGTGGGTTAAAAGTAAAATAGTTCTTAAATTGCAGTTGTGGGCTTAACAAAATCATTCCAATCATTGTCGATGGCCCTCAGATTGCACTTTGGACACCTCTATGATAGATTAATCATTAATATACAGTATACAACTTCCTTATAATTAAAAATCTTTTTTTTTGAAGACATACATATCGTCTGTCACCTTTTGTGTCAAAGTTTCAAAATCATCTTATGTTGAGAATTTAATCAAAAATCAAAAATTATGTTTTACCACGTCACCTAACTCGGAATATGTGTTGATGATGACTGTCAGCTACTACCACACTAGATTTTAGCTCAGCATCTGTAAAACGAACCGCGTTATCATCATTTTTGTGTTTGCTGAGGTTGCTTCGTTGTGCAGATTGAATTGAATTTACTCCAAAGGTTACTCAGTTCTAGTATGTTCTGCAGAGATACTTTAGTTAAGGTTTAAATTAAAGGGGAAAAAAAAACCTCCCTGCGTGGATCAGTGTATCAAGTCTTTCAGGTTGTGTGTTGTATAAAATCCACTTCATTCCTGACCTTGCAGAAAGTGACACTGTGGGTTCCTGACCTCACATAATCCGTTTAACACTGACTGGTAATGCCTCAGAAGCTCAGATTGACATACCAACACCTCCCTTCTTTGTTAATTTAACTACACATGTTCTACAGATCTGTTTTGACTCTTATTCTCAGCAGTTCATGCAAATAAAGCTTAATCTACTGATCTCTACACAGCAACAGGAAGCCATCTGTGGTGGATGAGGTTAAAGTTGTTGTTTTTTTTAAACTATTTTAATGATTAAATAATTTTAACACTTTTTCCTACTCTAAGTACCGGTAGTTGTAATATTTATAAATGGGCAAATTTTAGAGTAAAACTAATTTAAAAAAAAGAGCATAAAATACCAAAAAGTTCACATTTTGATTTTGCAAAGACGTCATATTATAGCAGGTAAAATAAAAACCCACTCACCTTAAGTTCTTGCTGCAGCTGGGTGTAAAGTAAAAGTCTGAATAAAAAATATTAACTGGAACGCTTCCTTTCTTCAGTCATTCAGAACACGTAAAAACCCTCTCAGTCCTGTCAGGGTGTTGAACATTTTAGTTTATTTTTTCGTTCTGAGGTGCAGTGTGGTGGAAATGTTTGGACTTCAGGCTGAGCTTTACTCTGCACCTGAAATCCCACTTTGCAGTTAACTGGCTGATGAGGATTACAGCCGGACATCACGGAGGGGAGGGCATGTTCAGCGGATGAAGCAGAGCTGATGATGGGAAATAGCTCACATGGCCACAATATGTTGCATTTTTGTAAAACATACTGGATCTTTTGTTTTAAAATAAAATGTGCAAATCTTGACTAATTTTGCTTGCAGACCATTGTGATTCTTAAAGACTTTCACATATGACAACACGGTTAATGAGTCCCTGTTGCACAGTTTTTATAGTCCGGCTCAGAACAAAACAAATGTGGATAATCTGGAGTTGCAAGAAGGAGCACGGCATAGACAACACAACATAATCTTTGAATTACTTCCTGTCTGCCCATATCTCTGTTTATGAGTAAAACACTGGATATGAACCCAGAGCCACCTTTTGTGCTATGTTCTTTACACACACATGGCCTATTTAGGTGTTTAAAAATGGAGAGATCAGCATTAGGTGGGAACGTTTCAGGTGAGAGGATTTAGTGGGTGGTTGAGGAAACTGAGTAGAGGAATTTGTATCACATAGCTAAAGAGGACAAAGTCGGTGATACTACAGAACAGACGTGAAGGGGCTCACAGCTGATGGATAGAGGCCGTCGAGAGGAAATTTTAGTCTTTAATTTGCAACACTTAATATAAAACTGTATTCTCATAATTAATATTTTAAATCTGCGTCCAGTGAACTTTACAAGGCATAAGTTTTTTTTAATATATATATCCATCCATCCATCCATAATTTTTGCCCGCTTATCCGGGGTCGGGTCGCGGGGGTAGCAGCCTAAGTAGGGAGGCCCAGACTTCCCTCTCCCCAGCCACTTGGAGCAGCTCCTCTGGGGGAATCCCAAGGCGTTCCCAGGCCAGCCGAGAAACATAGTCCCTCCAGCGTGTCCTGGGTCTTCCTCTGGGTCTCCTCCCGGTGGGACATGCCCGGAACACCTCACCAGGGAGGCGTCCAGGAGGCATCCTAACCAGATGCCCGAGCCACCTCAACTGGCTCCTCTCGATGTGGAGAAGCAGCGGCTCTACTCCGAGTCCCTCCCGGATGACTGAGCTTCTCACCCTATCTCTAAGGGAGAGTCCAGACACCCTGCGGAGAAAACTCATTTCAGCCGCTTGTATCCGAGATCTCGTTCTTTCGGTCACAACCCAAAGCTCATGACCATAGATGAGGGTGGGAACGTAGATCGATCGGTAAATTGAGAGCTTTGCCTTTCGACTCAGCTCTCTCTTCACCACGACAGACCGGTACAGCGCCCGCTTCACTGCGGATGCTGCACCTATCCGCCTATCGATCTCACGCTCCAGTTTTCCCTCATTCGTGAACAAGACCCGAGATACTTAAACTCCTCCACTTGGGGCAGGACCTCATCCCCGACCCGGAGAGGGCATGCTACCCTTTTCCGGCTCAAGACCATGGCCTCGGATTTGGAGGAACTGATCCTCATCCCGGCCGCATCACACTCGGCTGCAAACCGCTCCAGCGAAAGCTGTAGATCACGATCTGATGAAGCCAATAGGACCACATCATCTGCAAAAAACAGAGAAGCGATTCTAAGGCCACCAAAACGGATCCTCTCAACACCTTGGCTGCGCCTAGAAATTCTGTCCATAAAAGTTATGAACAGAATCGGTGACAAAGGGCAACCTTGGCGGAGTCCAACTCTCACTGGAAACGAGCCTGACTTACTGCCGGCAATGCGGACCAAGCTCTGACACCGGTCGTACAGGGACCTAACAGCCCATATCAATGGGCCTGGTACCCCATACTCCCGGAGTACCCCCCACAGAACCCCCCGAGGGACGCGGTCGAATGCCTTTTCCAAGTCCACAAAGCACATGTAAACTGGTTGGGCAAACTCCCACGCGCCCTCCAGGACCCTGCTGAGGGTGTAGAGCTGGTCCAGTGTTCCACGACCAGGACGAAAACCACACTGCTCCTCCTGAATCCGAGGTTCGACTATCCGACGGACCCTCCTCTCCAGAACCCCTGAATAGACCTTACCAGGGAGGCTTAAGAGTGTGATCCCCCTATAGTTGGAACACACCCTACGGTCCCCCTTTTTGAATAGGGGAACCACCACCCCAGTCTGCCAATCCAAGGGAACTGCCCCCGATGTCCACGCGATATTGCAGAGTCGCGTAAGCCAACACAACCCCACAACATCCAGAGCCCTAAGGAACTCAGGACGAATCTCATCCACCCCCGGAGCCTTGCCACCGCGGAGCTTTTTAACCACCTCGGTGACCTCAGCACCAGAGATTGGAGAGCCCGACCCAAAGTCCCCAGGCTCCGCTTCCTCAGTGGAAGACGTGCCAGTAGGATTGAGGAGGTCTTCGAAGTATTCCGCCCACCGACTCACAACATCCCGAGTTGAGGTCAACAGCACGCCATCCCCACCATAAATGGTGTTGGTCGCGTACCGCTTTCCCCCCCTGAGACGCCGGATGGTGGACCAGAATCGCCTCGAAGCCGTACGGAAGTCATTCTCCATGGCCTCTCCGAACTCCTCCCACGCCCGAGTTTTTGCCTCAGCAACCACCCGAGCCGCATGCCGCTTGGACTGTCGGTACCTATCTGCTGCTTCCGGGGTCCCACAGGCCAAAAAGGCCCAATAGGACTCCTTCAGCCTGACAGCATCCCTCACCGCCGGTGTCCACCACCGGGTTCGAGGGTTGCCACCACGACAGGCACCAACAACCTTGCGGCCACAACTCTGATAAGCTGCCTCGACAATAGAGGCGCGGAACATGGCCCACTCGGACTCAATGTCCCCCGCCTCCCTCGGAACGTGTTCAAAGCTCTCCCGGAGGTGGGAGTTAAAGCTCCGTCTTACGGGAGACTCTGCCAGACGTTCCCAGCAGACCCTCACAATACGTTTGGGTCTGCCAGGTCTGACCGGCATCCTCCCCCACCATCGGAGCCAACTCACCACCAGGTAGTGGTCAGTTGACAGCTCCGCCCCTCTCTTCACCCGAGTGTCCAGGACATGCGGCCGCAGATCAGATGAGACGACAACAAAGTCGATCATCGAACTGCGACCTAGGGTGTCCTGGTGCCAAGAGCACATATGTACACCCTTATGCCTGAACATGGTGTTCGTTATGGACAATCCATGACGAGCACAGAAGTCCAACAACAAAACACCACTCGGGTTCAGATCAGGGGGGCCGTTCCTCCCAACCACACCCCTCCAGGTCTCACTGTCATTGCCCACGTGAGCGTTGAAGTCTTATATATATATAAGATGTTGATATATTATATATATATATATATATATTTATATATATATATATATATATACTGTATATATATACAGTATATATCATTCGTGCCAGAAGCGCTTGAACTGTACAGAAAGTGCTACAGCTAGGTGCTACTGTGCTTGTAAACCACCACAGATTTCCATGTAAATAACCATGTAATGTAAACTTGATGACAATACAAATATATACAATGTATATTTAATAATATATAAAATAACATTCATGTCAATCACTATGGAATTATTTTAAAAAATGACAGCAACCCACTTTGGTCATGGCTTGTACAAGCACTTTTATTTTTTACCATTTTGTACAACTTTGGTTATTTCATACCCAAAAAGGATCCAGTCTGTTTGTACCTGCTTTAACCACTGATGGTTTATGGTAATTTATATTATTTTACTCTATTCATAGTTAGAACAGAATTAAGACTAGGGTTAAGATGCTTAGATATAAAATTAAAGAATGCTTAAAAAAAAAGGTAGAGGATCCAGACCTATAAATAATATCGATTTAAACAATATTGATTTGTTTAACCCTGATTGTGTTTTGTTTGAATTATGTCTGGTGTTACGGCCCCTGGCCTCTTGAGGCTGTGCAGGCTCCTTTATTTTTATTTTGTTATGCAGGTTCAGCTGTGAGAGAACACCTACCAGATGGGCTGCATGGAGGCTGCAGGAAAGCAGTGACCCTATTGGACCAGCAGAGGATTGCAAGCCAACACTGGCATAACACTGGTCTTACAGAGTTAGCAAAAATAAATTTAAACAAATGAGTAAAAGTAACAAAAGTAGTAAGTGACCCAGAGCACTCTATAAGACTAACTGCTAGTTCAGATTACCTGTTAGCTCAAATATAACTGCTAACTCGGATTACCTTTTAGCTTAAACTAGCAGCTAACTCGGATTACCTTTTAGCTTAAACTAGCAGCTAACTCGGATTACCTTTTAGCTTAAACTAGCAGCTAACTCTGATTATCTTGTAGCTTAAACTGGCTGATTTAGAGGGATGTTCTTGGTCTGCAGCTCCCCTGACTCGTGGGGTCCCTCAAGGGTCTATTTTAGGTCCACTGCTTTTTAATCTTTACATGTTGCCTTTGGTGTCCATTTTTAGAAAATTCTACATTCTTTTTCATTGCTTTGCTGATGATATCAGTTGTATCTGTCCATTAAGTTAAACAAGGTCACTCCACTAGCACCCTTGAACTGTATTTAAAAAAAAACATTAAATCCTGGCTGAAACAAAATGTCCCAAACCTAAATGAAAACAAAAATAAAGTCATCAGTTTTGGTCAATGCAATGCCCTTGAGGCTCTTGGCCCTTAGTTTCATACAGCCACTCACACTGCAGGAATAGGGGTAATTTGATAGTGCTCTTAATTCCAGTTCCAACTAAGATTCATCACCAAGGTGAAGTCATTTCACCCTTTCAAAGACCTTGACAAAGTGATTCACACTTTTATTACCTCTTGTTTGGACTATTGTAATGTTTTGTGTGTTTACAAACCTTGTTTTGTGTGTTGGTTTAGATAACGAGTCAAGTTTAAGGCCCGAGGGCCAAATTTGGGCCTTGTTGACATCTCATCTGGACCCCAGGATATATTAAAAGTATTTTTTTTATTGGTTTTCAATTTACTTAAGAAAATGAGCATACTTTATCTAGTGCAGACTTCTCCTGACAGCTTTGTAGCCAAAAATAAATAAATAAATAAAATAGTTTAACTTTTTCCATCTTCTTTATTTTTGATGCAGAAAAAGTGACAGTGAATGGCAACTAAGACAGATTAAACTCTTGTTGAGGAACCGGCAACACC
>JBBPBX010073266.1:0-17871 GCA_038048925.1 Garcialebias charrua | reverse complement strand
GTGTACATAATCTCGTTTTCAACACATGTACTACATGCGGTGCAAATGACAATAAATTCTCTCTGACTCTGACTCTGACTAAACTCCTATGAGGGAACAGCGCCAAGCCATTGGTTCCGATATGTGGATGATACCTGGGTCAAAATCCAAGCCAGGGAGGTGGAAGCGTTCACCAGACACATTAACTCTGTTGATAACAACATCAAGTTCACCAGAGAGGATGCTAATGACAAGAAGCTGCCTTTTTTGGACTGTTTGGTGCATATGGAGGGAGAGGACAGTCTCAACATTGAAGTTTACAGAAAACCAACCCACACAGACCAGTATCTTCTGTTTGACTCTCACCATCCACTGGAACACAAACTTTCTGTCATCAGAACTTTACAGCATCGGGCCGATCACATCCCCACGAAGACAGAAGGGAAGGAAAAGGAACAGAAACACATTGAAAAATCTCTCCAAACATGTGGATATCCTAACTGGGCTTTTGTCAAGTCAGCGAGGAAATTTTCAAAACACAATAAGGAACAGAAAAAGGAGAACAGACGAAAAAACATTGTCATCCCTTATGTTGCTGGACTATCAGAGAATTTCAGAAGGATTCTCAACAAACACAACATCCCAGTACATTTCAAACCCAGCAGGACTCTCAGACAGAGGCTGGTCCACCCGAAGGACAAGACACCCACACACAAACAGAGTGGTGTAGTGTATGCAGTCCAGTGCAGCGAGGACTGTCCATGGAGAAACTAAACAGCCCATCCACAGAAGAATGTCCCAACACAGGAGAGCCTCCTCCTCTGGTCAAAACTCAGCTGTTCACCTCCACCTCACAGACAAGGGACACTCTTTTGAGGACCAGAATGTACATATTTTGGACCGAGAGCACAGGTGGTTTGAGAGGGGTGTGAAGGAGGCGATTTATGTAAAAAGAGAGAAACCATCGTTAAACAGAGGAGGAGGTCTAAGATTTCAACTTTCTAAAACTTATGGTGCGGCCTTGGGTTTGGTTCCCAGGCGTCTCACACCTGATGAGAACAGAGGAGCCTCGTTTGTGAATTAGACTACCAAAGACTTTGACAGGTCCCTGCTATCAATGTGTGAAGTGTGACTTGTCAATTTACATACAGTAGGATGTGTGTGTGTTTTCTGTAAGCTCTGTTTTCACACACTGAACTTTGAATGGGTCACAGGTACGTGTTATCCCAAGTATGTGGGGGTGTTAGTTTCCAATTTACATATGTTGGTGCGTGTCTATGGCTTATCCTGTTATAACTTCACCCTCTCACTGTCTCCTCACTAATTGATAAAGCTCCTCGGATGAGAAGCAAAACGTCTTGTTTGCTACAAATAAAGTCCAGTTGTTCTGTATTGAACGCCTTTTTTGATCTCATTTCTGCTGTTTCAGTTTGAACTTATTTTACTCATTCAGCGATACTGACGCAAGTAATGAGAGCAAAATAAAAAAAATGTTCATTTCAAATGTCCAACTCTTACAGTGTGACGTCAACCACGCCACAATCTAGGCTTCATTTTGACAAAACTAAGCAGTTGTTCAGACCATTCCCTTTTTATATTCATTTTCATTCAAGTAATTTTTAGCATAAATAAAGCCTATAATTATCTCAGTGGTGTGGGTATTTTCATGAATAAAGCTGTGCTAATGTGTTTTAAATTGCATTTGCATGGTGACATTTAGAAAGACAATGAAGGAGAGATGTTGTTGTTAATATTATCCAGGGTGTTGCTCAAATTAATGAGGTAGCCTGCGATAAAGCCATCTCAGTGTAACATCCAGAACAGCCCCAGCATGTTGTGTTAACACAGCAGTGGCACTCCGCGCCCAAGAGACTTCTATAAATAAATACAGTCATACTGATCAACACACATACATGCGTGCACCAAATTGCACATCTTCACATCTTGACTAGTGCTTTCTTTTTTCCAAATGTTGTTTCCACACTCGCACTCCCTCAGAAACACACACACGTACTGTATCTTTAAATAGACACACTGATGTTACTGTTTATTTGATTGTTGGTGACAAGCTGGAACCTTTTCGTTGGACTACATCAAACTGAGTGGTCATTTAATTTCCCCGCAGCAGACTGTCAGATTCACAGTCTGTTCAGTTTCTGAATCGGCAGAAGGTGCAGCCCAGGTGCTCTTTCATGTAAAGACGGAGTGTGAGAGAGCAAATAAGAACGGGACATTGGCTGTTAGATGCTGACACTCAGATGATTGGTGTGATAGTGGTGTGTGTGTGTGAGTATGGGAAGTGGTCAGGAGATGGAAACATGGTGCACTGTGTTCTGCACAGCTGGATGCTGCATCACATCA
This sequence comes from Garcialebias charrua, assembly GCA_038048925.1. Lineage (NCBI taxonomy): Eukaryota > Metazoa > Chordata > Actinopteri > Cyprinodontiformes > Rivulidae > Garcialebias > Garcialebias charrua. The sequence goes on along the minus strand of JBBPBX010073266.1, from coordinate 15,531 downwards.
AGATGTGCCTGCTTCGACAGGAGATGGAAGAAAAACACATTTGTGTTTTTGACTTAGAGGAAATGGATTCAAATATTCCGTTGTCACTTGTCGCTTGTGTCAAGCCAGGAGATAACTAGCTTCATGTAGCTTTAAGTAAGAGGGGGACTTCTGGTGAGGCACTTTCCTAAACTTTATTGATCAATAAATGACTAGATAAAATCATTATGTGAGGCTGAGTCACATAAAGCTGTAGTGCAAAAGTCCCGTCAGCTACTTTCAAGGATAACAAGGGTTTTGCATTGAAAAATCAAAAAGGTCATTCTCTGTAGATTTAATTTCAATGGGATGTAAACACTCACATGGGTGGGATGTTCATGTCCACTGGGTTTGGTTTAGATTAGGGATGTATGATATTATCGGCATGGTATTGGTATCGGCCAATATTAACGATAAAGTTAAATATCGGACATCTGCAGCACCAGTACAACATTATGACATCACGTGCACCATTGAGTTTAGATTTGTGAAAATTTACACATTTGCACTGTTCGAGTGTTGTCATTGTGTTAGAGTGTAAATGTCATGAATAAATTCGACATTAAACATAATCCAGGTTGAAGTGTTTCATCATTTTCAGTCCCCTTTTTTGGCATCTGCATTTGGTAACAGGCCATACTGACAAAGACCATGCAGAATAATGTAGTATTTTAATTCCACAGCGGAGAAAGCTATGTAGTCTCAGTAAGTAGGTCTAGGGGAACATTTTTTGGTATTGGCATATCGGATATCGGCCAAAAATCGAATATCATGCATACCTTGTTTAGATTTTTTTTTTAAAGGCAGAGATGGAGCAAGAGAAAAGGTGAACGAGGAGAGAGTTTGCCGTTGCTACACCAGAAAAGTGAATCAGAGATATGCAACATCTACTTGACTGTGACCTACACACTAAAACCTGCTGGATTAATAATAATAATTAACCCAGCACTTGAGTTTAACACTGATTATAACCCAGCAGGTTGAATTATCACTTTGACCCAGCATGCTGGGTTAAAATGACAAATTTCTTGAGTTAGCGCTACTAAAAAGTTGAGTTAACAAGAACACGCAGCAAAATCTGGGTTGTTATTGAAATACAGCTTGGATTAGCAAACTAGCACTAATCACTGTTAGGGTTGGTTAGCGACTGTAGCTATCACCTGCTAAAGTTATTTTAGGAACAAACCTTACCATTGGAGCAAACTAAAGATCAAGGTGAATTATCTTTTTACAACTCGTTTTAGCCATCTTATCATTACACAATACATCTTAAAGCAGAGGTTCAGTCAGGTTTAGTTCAGAAAACTTTTGACGTAAAAAGTCTGACTGTGCAAATAACACAACTCTTCTTTGACACGACCACCCAGTCAGACATTTTGAACTAATATTTGGTCAAAACAGCCCAACCTTTGGCCCAACATCTTTAACCCAGCAACCGAGTTACCCCACAGTTCTTAGTGTGTATTTCATATGTTGTGTCGCAATATAAAACAACCCACTACAGCCCTGCAGGAGGGGGCCACACAGACCGACTGTGTATAAATACCTACAAAATCGCAGTATTATTTGAGGCCTTACTGTATTTTTTTAAATATAAGGTGCACCGGATTCTAAGAGGCATTAACTAAAACAAAACAGTCAGATAAGTCAAACTTTATTCAACTCATTCACAATAACCACATAAAATCGGTTCGAGGTCAGCAAGCACAACCAGAATTCATACCGGATTATAAGGCTCACTGTCGATTTTGAGAACATTCAAGGATTTTAAGTGCCCCTTATAATCCAAAAAATATGGTAATTACATTTCTGACACTTGTCACAAGCTTTAACGGTTATTATGGAGGAGGAATGTCTGCATCGTTGTACAAATGTAAAAGTAATACTGATTTATTTGGTAAGAAAATGGCCCATTTTCCAAAAAGCTCAACTTTTTTTTTCTTTAAACGAGGCTCAGTCAATAGTAAATTGCATGTAGACAATTCAAGGGCTTGTTTATACTTGTTACCTAATGGAGTCTGTAATCAGCATCTCGGGTGTGGTTCCATTTGCACTTGATGGCACAAAACTAACAGACCTCTGAAGCACACAAGCACATTTTAGAAGAGTAAAGTGCCACAGAGTTCGTGCTGAGGACTTTATAAACGTAGGAGCGACTGTTCCCTACATCACATCTGCACATTTCTCCACAGGCAACACCAACCTGTCAGATAACCTGGCGTGCTTATCTCTTTTGTATTATTTAAGCTAAGTGTAAGAACAACACTCGGCATGTAGGAGCGAAATGCCGTTTCTGGGTCAAAACAGAACTGCAGTTGGTTTTGTTTCTATTTTAAAACCACACAAAGACGCACTTTCCCGTCTGAGAGCACATGTTTTTGTTGCCAGTCGAGTGTGTATTTTATCCTTTTTGCGTCTGAACGTGAAGCTGCCATTCTGTGTGGCAAATGGAGATGCAGGCCTGCCATTCAAACCCCTGATGAGTGAGCAGAAGAGAGTTTCAGAACTGGAAGTTGCGTGAGCGAGCATTAAGGCCACATCCCTGTGGAGTCCAACAGTATTGACGGTGATTACATGAGACCTCTGTGGTGCGCTGACTGAGTACAGACTAATGTTTATCTGCTGTGGTTTCATTCAAGAGTGGAGCTGTGGGTATGGGAGCGCTGCAGACGAGCCTCACCTGGTGGTACCTGACTCTGTGGATCAGAACAGAGGAAGTCCTTTCCACCTATTAAGACGTTCGGTTCAGCACACTAACAACCGACATGCACTTGCTTCTCATTAAAATGCTGTCACAGCTTTCCACAAAGAGCCGTGGAGCTAACAGTAAGTGCAGGGGATGTGGACTGTGTGCAGTTCAGTCACTATCCTGCTAATGTCGTCAGCGGTCCCAGGAGTCCCCGTTTTCTCCAGTCTACTGCCAGAGCAGCAGTCTGCTCGCTGCTCTCATTTTGTCCTGCTCTTTCTTCTGTACCTACCAGACACCGTTTACACAGGGACACAACCTTTCCTCAGTCTGCTGCGAGATATAGGTCAGAGAGATCCAGGCAGCACGTTGGTCTGAAGTGGGCCGAGGCAGGGATGGTAAGGAAAGGAAAGCAGACGTGGTATGTAGCACAGCATTCTTAATCGTCCTCACAAAGGCTCATTTCCTTGTAGAAAACTGAGGAAAGTGAATGGAACTGAGGGGAACACGAGTGCCTTGTTGACGCATACAGACTGCTGGGTTTCCCGATGCAGCTCTTTAAAGGAGACCAAATATTGGTTTTATAAATTTTTATGGTATGTCTGTGGGCTATCCAGACCATGTTCATTCAATTTAATACACAAAATAATTCTTAGATAATAAAATATCCCCTTTCTAGTTCTGCCTTTTCTCACTTCCGTTCAGAAAGACTGGTTTATGATAATGAGCTCTGAAGGCCACGCCCTTCAAAAATCTGTTTACATTAACTCCGCCCTCCAAAGGGTTTACGTTAGCATTTCTTGCACTTTAGAAATGGCTAGTGCTAGCTTAAGATAACTTACCGAAAGCCGTATGCGCGCGCCGCCATTTGCTGCACCTGTTAGCATTAGCCCACCCGAATCCGAGGCTAATGTTAGCTCGTTCCTCCTCCGCCCGCTTAGCTCCGCTCGTTGCATGCGGCGCTTTGGGAGCGATCGCAGACACATACACAAAGTTCACCGAGTGTTTCCAGATAATTTATCCGTATGAGGCAACCTCTGATCGGAGCACGGTCCTCAAAAGCTAGCAGCTCCCGGCGGCAGATGGTCCCTTCGCCGGCATGTCCAATCCCCGCCCGCTTTGCTCCGCTCGTTGCATGGTCAGGCAGCGGTGATCTGCTCGTTTTATGTCTGCCGGCTGCTCGTTGGGAGCGATCGCTAATACGCTAAAAATTGAACTAAAACGTAAAAATAACAATTATACTTTATTTATAAAGCCATTTAAAACAACCACAGCTGCAACAAAGTGCTGTACACATGAAATTAAGAACATTTAAACAAAAGATGAGATGAAATCAGGAAAAACAACCGTCACGTCTTTTATACTGAAGTGGGTTGAGCCTAACCAGGGGTTGCTAGGTGAGGGGCTGGACTCAGGTTTGGGGTGGGTTGTGGCTGCGGCTTGTGACGTCACAAACCGCAGGATTTGAAAACGAGACATTTATATCCCTGAAAAATAAATCTACTTAGAGTAAATATACCACTGGGTGCATTTCTTTGGCCCTAAGACTGTTTTTTTTAAAGAAGTAAATACCCAAAGTAGAGTAAAAAAACATTAAAAAGTGAATTTTGCATCTTTGGTCCCCTTTAAGGACAGAAACACGGGATCTGCCTGGAGTTTGCAAACTGTGAAGGACAAATTGAGCTGAAACCAACAAAAATAGAATAAAGGTTTGTTAACCTGATGGTGATGGATGAATTAAACAGTCTAAACCCATGCAGGGTTGCATAGCAGCATGACGCCACTTCACAGCAAGAACATTTTGCTGTAAATCCTCGTTGTGTGTTATTTTTGTGTCGACTTCTCCCCCCTTGGGTTTTTCATTTATCAGGATGTAAAGTGTTTAGGAATGAACAGTGGATTTTCTCAAGTGAGTGAGTGAAAGGAAGTTTTTGGGTGTAATCATTGACGATAAACTGTCATGGAAACAGCACATAAATTCTGTTAAAACTAAAATATCCAAATCCACAGCAGTACTATATAAAGTAAAGGATTTATTGAATGAGAAAGCCTTGTATTTGCTGTATAATACAATTATAGTACCGCATTTAATTTATTGTGTTGATGTCTGGGGAACAGCGTGCAAAACTGTAACAAAGCCTATTTTTATTTTACAAAAAAGAGCTATAAGAATTACAACAAGAATACATTACTGTCATCCATCAAGCATATTATTTTGTAAATTGAAACTACTGAAGTTTTAAGATCTGGTGGAATATAATATTTTTTTATTAATGTATAAAGCACAAAATTGCACGCTGCCTTCAAATATTCAAGAGCATTTTGTAAAAAGGAAAAGTTGTTGTCTTAAGGGAACAGACGTTTTTGTTAAAACCACAGTGTAGAACTAGTTCAAAAGGTCGGTCTACTTTAATACATGGAATATGGAATATGGAATAGTTTGGAAATGTATGTCAAAAAAAGCTAAGTCAATGTCTATATTTAAGAAAAGGATTAAGAATAAATTCTTGAAAAGATATATATATATAACTGGTAAATACTAAATGTACTATAAATCGTTATCGAGTTATTAATTTAGTTCATGGATAATCATTGTTTGAATTGATTGTTTGAATTGATTTTGTTTTAAGAAGGGGCATATATTATAAGAATGTTATTCTTCTTCTGCTTCCTTTAATTTTAAATACGTATTTTTTTCCTTTCTCCATATGGTTTGTAAATTGTTTCTTTTGTGTTTTAAATTTGAAATCAATCAATAAATAAAAAAAGGTCCAAATAAAACCAAACATTTTGATAATTCAAGTGTAATAAAACTCTCAGAATGTAATGATTGGAACTAGTACAACTGATCAGTAACAAGAGTCAACCTGCCACAGCTAATGGATGTTAGCCAACACAAAAATGACTATAACTCAGACACTCCTGATTCATGATGAATAGTCCAGGTAGAAAAATCCAACCAAGTTGAGTAAATAAATAAACAAATGCATAACAATTCAGAGGACCTGACTTCACTTTGTTGGATATCTCACATAATTTCACACACATCAGGCTAACATTTTCTGTAGTAGTTGACAGTAGTCTCCATGCACTAGAAGATTACACAAAATTTTGCTTAAATCTTTAGCATGCAAAAAAGGAATAAGATACATTTAAAATGGCCTGGCTTTTTAACATGACCACGGTAAGACAGTGAAATGAGTAAATGTTATGGGTTTGGGATTAATACCAACATGATACCTTAAAATGGCTGATTTTACAAGTTTCTAAGTGATATGAGGGGGAGATATGGTGTTAGCAATGGTTGGGAGTTTCCCTGCTTTAACTCTTAGTACCGTATTTGCTGCAGCTCGAAGTTCACATTTTGGAATATCTTGTTCATATCTTGTAATTGAATCTGATATTTTAAACATGTAAGATTTTATGGAAGCCAAGAGAGGCCCTATTAAAATGTATTTTATGTAATTATGTCAAGATGACAGCATTTGTATTTAAGAGATACCGATTTAATTATACAATGTATTGATAACTAAACATTTTATTTTTAGAGAGAACAGGGCCAGTCAATATATTTAGGTATTTTGATGCAGCTTTCTTGTCGTGACTTAAAATAATTTGTAAATTACAGAAAGCAGCAACAAGGGTAAGAAAACTTAGATGAGGATCGTAGATTACAGTAGAGGAGCGGCTATTGCTTTCAAAAGTTGTTTAGACTCTTTACACCTAAACTTAAAAATCTCTTTTCCATTTTATTTATTTATTTATTTATTTATTTATTTATTTATTTATTTATTTATTTATTTATTTATTTTTACTCTGGAATTCAGTTTTAAAGAAATATTGTATTGGTACCCTTAAAATGCTGTTTTCATGTAGACCAGGGGTCTGCAGTCTGTGGCTCTGGGGCCACATGTGGTTCTTTGAAGCGCTGATCACAACTTAAAGAAATGTAATTGTATTGCTTTTTATACCCACAACAGAAAAGGCCAGTTTTGGCAGTTTTATTGTAAAATTTTTGTAAAATTTTGCCCGATAACTACTACCGGTAGTAAGATAAGAACTTTATTGATCCTGCAGGAAACTGTTAAAGTAGTACTGTAATTAGCTTTGTAAGTTTATTTTGGTAGCTCACTTCTTCAGGGGTCACCACTCATAAATAAGATTTGACAATTTATTTTACACAAGATGTCCTTCCTGACACAAACCTGGACTCAAACCCGCAACCTCAGGATTACAGGATTGCAGGAGGCGCTGGCCACCGAGCTACCGCGACCCTGCCTGATGTTTATTATTCCTCACATGGACCTGCAGAGTTAAGTGTTTAAATTTTTATCAGAATCTGTATCACTCTTTATTAAAATCAGGTCTCTCTCGTAAATGAGTCCCCGAGGCTCCATGGGATGAACCTGTATGCATGTTCATGAATGAATTCATTCATTCAAGGTTGAATGAATGAATAAATATAATTATTTTCCTTCTTAATCTTTAAGTGATGTTATTTTTTTTGTCTTAAAATGTAAAAATATCAAATGTTAAAACTCATGATACCATTTTAGTTTTATAATGTTCAGAAAAGCCCCCCTCCAACAAACGTAGAGACCCATCAGTTGATAATCACTGTTGTAGCAGGTTTTGTGGCTCCAGACTCAATTTATTTTGTGCGTGAAGGGACAGAAATGTCTGTTTTGATCAAAAAGGTTGCAGATGTCTGGTGTAGACAAAAGGCTAAAGAAAAACTTTGGCATTCACTAAAAATGTTCTGTGTGGACAGCCCCTGAGAAAAAAATATTAAACATTGTTTTAATTGCCGTAACAAACTGTTATCCATGCTCAGAATACCATCCATCCATCCATCCGTCCATCCATTTTCTTCCGCTTATCCGGGGTCGGGTCGCGGGGGTAGCCTAAGTACCTACGGTAAGTATGCTCAGAATACCATCCAGGCAAAAATCCAACAATGTTCAGTCAGGTCATCTGGATGGTTTATGGTGTTTGCTGGCGCATGCATGCTCTGAATGTTCTTCCTTCACTTTTTCATTGTTATTAATCCCAACGTTATTGACATTCATTGGTGCCGCATGAGTATTTCATTGTTTTCGTTACGTGCGTTTTGAAACAGAGGAAAAAATTAGTTTTTCATAACTTTCCTCGTTGCAGACTTGGTTGTTAGATGAGTTGAAGAGGTTTATTTTAGAAGAAGTTTGATATTTTCTTCCCAGGGTCAAACCCTCATTTATACCGCTCGTTTTAAATTGCTGAGGACCAGCTGAAAATGCAGATAAAAATAATTGGCAGGACAGGAAAGACCGATGTGGCTGCGTGTGTTTAAATCTGAGGTCAGAATCTCCATGTATGGCAGGGATTGGCTGAGCCGGCGTGCTTGACTGTCGGCCAGTTTACAGCAGGCTGGACAGATATAGGCAGCGTGTGGAGCATCATCCAACAGTCTGACGTGTGTTTAGGCTTTTATTCTTCTGGAGAACAAAAACTAATATATAGTGGAAATTTTTTAAAATCTATAATAAATTAGTCTGCCTTTTTTTTTTTTTTTTTTGGATGAAGGGTTCTCATGTCTTAAAGACATATCTTTTTAACTGTTTTTCATCTCGGCTTCATGCTCCTCGGGACAGCAGAACACGCCTTTTAGAATGAAAGGTTTTGTTCCACTTGCAAATCATCATCACTGTCATTCTCACTTTATACAACTGGGAGGACTGGCCGTGGACAGGAGCAGAATGGAAACCAGCTGAGTGTCAGTTCTGGGTCAGAGCCAGTGCTGACATAATGTATAAAATAATTTTAGTCTGAATCCACTGAGAGAACAGTTAGTTACAGTCAACAGACAAATAAAGGGACAGTTCAGTTCTGAAGTGGGGGTTCCATGAAAAAGAATGAACATTTTTCATACCTCCCTTCTTATTGAAAAATAACTCCACACCACCGTCAGTTCTGATTTACAGCTTTATTCAGTTTGAACAGTTATATTAGTGCCCCGGTTTGTGACATAAGTGGTACAGCTAGCTGCTGCGGTCATTTTTGCAAATATAAACTTTAATGTAAAAACCGTCATGTCATACAAAATTGATAACAGTGCAAAGACTAACCATCAAGCCGATCCAAATTAAACTCTAATCCAAACTGAGGTAGTTCAAGGCCCAAAACATCCGACTTGACCCGATCCGGCCCCAGCCTGTAGCCATCATTTTCAAACCCCACCCAACTCCACGAATTAACAATAATTACAGGTCCGAACCATTTTTTATTAAGCTTTTGAGTTTTGACTGCTTATATAATTATTAATGGACACGCACATCTAAGGAGGCTGAAGATCAGAGCTGAAGGGGAGCTTGTCCTTTCATGGCCGTCAAAGTGCATTAAATCCCTGCTTCTGCCTGCATTCTGCATTACTCAGTGGCGGACTTAGACATTTTGGGGCCCCAGGCAAACCTTTGTAAAGGGGCCCTGTACTGGTCTGTCGTGGTGAAGAGGGAGCTGAGTCAAAAGGCAAAGCTCTCAATTTACCGATAGATCTACGTTCCCACCCTCATCTATGGTCATGAGCTTTGGGTTGTGACCGAAAGAACGAGATCTCGGATACAAGCGGCTGAAATGAGTTTTTTCCGCAGGGTGGCTGGACTCTCCCTTAGAGATAGGGTGAGAAGCTCAGTCATCCGGGAGGGACTCGGAGTAGAGCCGCTGCTTCTCCACATCGAGAGGAGCCAGTTGAGGTGGCTCGGGCATCTGGTTAGGATGCCTCCTGGACGCCTCCCTGGTGAGGTGTTCCGGGCATGTCCCACCGGGAGGAGACCCAGAGGAAGACCCAGGACGCTGGAGGGACTATGTTTCTCGGCTGGCCTGGGAACGCCTTGGGATTCCCCCAGAGGAGCTGCTCCAAGTGGCTGGGGAGAGGGAAGTCTGGGCCTCCCTACTTAGGCTGCTACCCCCGCGACCCGACCCCGGATAAGCGGAAGAAGATGGATGGATGGATGTTTTATTATTGCAATAAAAGGCTCTAAATCAAGTCTTACACCAAAATTCAACAACACTAAATAAACACAAACAAATAGAGAGGGTAGATGTGAGCAATACAGTAGAAATATATTTTCCTAAATTATAAGATTTTCACAACTTTAATTCTTTTAACGTTATATTACATATTCTGTAACAGGGAACAGTTGTTAGATCAATGTGAAAAAGTGAGTGTGTGTAGTTGAGATGTGGTACTTTGAGATGAATTCACACACTGGCTCGATATGAACAGCAAGATGTCCAGGCATGAGACACTTTTTACAGCATTAAGTGATCATGAATTACCTTGATTATTCAGCTGGACTTCTATGAAAGTTGTCTTCTGTCTTGTTTCTGGTCTTTAATGATGCATGTTTAAAGACTGCATCTGAAAAAAACAACAAACATGTTAGTGTTGGAGGAAATAAAAGAAAAAATAAGACATTATTACATTTAACACATGTGAAGGCTCTCATTTATCCAAGTTTCCATAATTAAGACTGAAAGTTTTGACTTCTTTTTAAACCTTAAAACTTACACAGACTGTAAGACGTACTGTAAACTAAATGACTCAAATAATGTCACAGATTTTCCCACCTGGATTATTGAGCATGCATCAGGGAATGTCACTTTTCATTCATATCAATTTTTATATTTTAGATAACATTTTAATTTAGCAATCCTAGCCTTTTGATTCTGTTGTTTTAAACTTACAGTGGCATTTCTGTCCAAAGCAAACCTGTCATTATTAAAAAACACATTTTTGCATTACTCTGAAAGCTATAAGTTGTGCTTTATAATGTATTTAATGGAGGGACTATGGACCAAATAACAAAACAATGATAGTCTGATGAAGTTTTAACAGTCAAATATTTTGTAAAATGGTTGAGAATTTTTTTTTTATAGATAACTGTGGAATATTTTAGATCTATTCTATTCAATGTAAAGTCCGAATAATTTAATAATACTGTATACTAAGCAAGCAGGGCAGAGAGCTAAAGTAGGTAAAATATATAATCCCCTCTCTCCTATTTAAGTCAGAAGATTTAGGTCGAATATCTTTTAATATTTTGATACAGAAAGAAAACGTGAAAATAGTGGTTGTCTCAGCTGATTACTGTTAGGATTTCTTTTACCCAACCTACAAAATAATTTCTAAAACTCGTACCTCATCTTGCTGAATCCTCGTCTTTATCTTCATCTTCTTGAGTCACTGCCTCGGCGCCACTTCCTCCTGGATCCTGATGTCCGGCGGCGGTTCCGCCACACTTTTAAATGGGCCGCTGCCGCTCGTGACCGTCATTAACAGTTGATGAAGTTTTAGAATTCGACCCATTAAAAAGGTTGTCACTTTCGGTAGTGAAGAAACATACGTTATTGTTTTTTGACGCTTTTTACGTTTTTCAGCTCCGCTTTCTGTCTCCTGTCTCCCGCTTCCTTCTCACACAAAACAGCAGCGAGCATACAGCACTTCCTGGATTAGTGGGTGACGTCATGACGCATGACGGAATAGTCCATTTTAGTAGGGGGGTACAGAACTCAACCGTTTTTTCTGTTGCGTTTTTAAAGATAGTTTTCATCGTAACTATAATTATTTTTATGTTAAACGTACATTAACAAGCAGGAGCAATGTTAGGGATGTAGGTGATGGCTGGGGTCCCTGCTTATTGGCGGCCCCTGCTCATTGGCGGCCCCTGCTGATTGGCGGCCCCAGGCCACGGCCTCCTTCGCCTGAATGGTAGATCCGCCACTGGCATTACTCAGACACAGACCCTGCTCTGACATGTCAGATATTTTGGGTCATCGGCCGCGTGCGTGCGCTCAGTGCAGGGGCTGAATGAACGTCCATTTGGGCTTTGATGGATCGCTGCCTGGCAGTATAGTCCCATATGAAGCTTAACTTAACTTTTTTATTTTTTTACCTCTTTCATGGCCGGTCAGTGCACAAACGGCGGCATGCGACAGGTGATGTATGGCAAGCCATGTTGCCATATAATTGGATCGTCAGCCGCGCACGTCTGCTGACGCAATCAAAAGCCTGACACCGGCCCGGCCTGCACATTATCATGGCCTGGCCCTGCGTTCGGCTTATAAATTACAGCTCTAGTTCAAAGTGCTATTTACAACAGGTAAGATAGTTATTGTTTCAACCTTTACACAGTAGCCTAATTTAAAAGATTTCAACCATCACTTTCAAGTTAGTCGTTCAAAAAATAAAACCCTAAAACTTGTTTGTGCCTTTAGAAGTCTGCATGTTTTATACTTGAGGTAAAAGCGACGTACATCCTGGCAGCTCGACTTCCCCGACTTTAGTTTCTGCTTCATGTTTTGTGATTAAGAGTGTGAGCGTGTTCTTTTGTTGCTTATGTAACAGCAGCACAGCGAAGCCCTGCGCTGCTGTTTCTGGAGCGCCTGTTCAGAGCTGCGTAAATAAACTTGAACCGTTTGTCCGTGTGGACCGGCGGTGGATGGAGCCATGACTAACTCAGAGGAGTCGTAGTACGAGCGTTCTCGTTAACAGAATCATTTCTTCCAATCTTCTGTGTCCATGACTTTATGTGGGCGTGCGTGTGCACGTAGTTTATTTATCTTGATTATTACCCAACGTATCATTTCCTCTGTTGATATACTTTAAATGCAAAACATTGAAATGTAGGAATTGCATTTCAAGGTTTTGAACAGAAATGTTAGCACTCAGATTAAGTGTTGGAGATTACAACACTCTGCTACCACTACACAAAGTATTAACTCAATATCTACAAAGTATAAAACTGACTGCATTACAGCCATGTTGTGTCTGTTAAGGGTGGTGGCTTCATGAATCTGGGTGACTCTAAAAGGTAATCTGTTGTAGATATGCAGTTTTTAGTTATTCACTGAAATTTTCATTCAAATCACTTCAATGGTTCATGCAAAATTTGGCTAACAGACAGACAAGTTTGACTCTAACTGTTAATACAAAATTTTTAAAACAAATATATCTTCTAATCTGGCAGCACTAGAGTAAAAGTTAGTAATTACTCTCCAGTGGTGGGATGTAACTAAGTATAAGTACTTTGTTAGTGTACTTAAGTACATTTTTCATGTATCTGTACTTTACTTAAGTACCGGTAGAATTAAATGTAGGTAATTTTGCTTTTACTCATTTTACATGAAGTATCTGTACTTTCTACTACACTACATTTTTATAATGTGTTGAGTTACAAGTTACATTCACGTTGCAGTTTTTTGATTTGTTCGTTAGTTTGAAAGTAACAAATGTTGAGAGAGGGAAGATGGTCCATTGAATCACTGCTAAGTGGACAGGTAACATTAGACCCGCCTCCAAGAAGAGCTGGACCAATGATGTATATTCTAGTGTATACAGTACGTCATTGAGCTGGGAGCACCCACAGCACCACTAACACACCCACAATGGATTCCACCACAGAGATTCAGCCAGAAGATACTGTACTCACCACCCATGGCCTTATTGAAATATTATTGAAAGACTGTTCAGTACAGCAGGAAAGATTCTCTCTCCCTAAAGAGCCAGACTGGACTCAAAAAACTTTGAAAACCAACTTCTTCTGAACTTGAACAAGAAATTCTTGCTGCAATATTAAAATGTGTTAGTTCATGGGATGTTGGGACAGGAGACAAGAGATGTCAAATGTCTCGACACTCGGGTCCAAGTTTTGAAAATGGTGTCAGGAAGTTAAAATATTGTTCACTATTGACACATTACAAGGTTGACCAGACAGTATTTTAATTAGAGTTGAAGACAAACTGGAGCTGAAGTGATCAGTGTCTATTCCTTTGTTAGGTCTAATGCTCCTTTTTTTTTTTTCAGACAGACAACTATTTCTTAAATGTTTTTACTGCAGTTAAAATGACACATTGGTTCCCTTATCAGTCAGTACACTCGGTGCAACACATTGACTATGGGAATTGCGCCGCCGTGCGGTTCACCTGAAGCAATACAATCACGCCTTTTCTAAAGGCAGGTGGGCGTCAGCAATGAGGTCCCGCCCTCTTTGCATAAAAGGGGCTGACGCCGCACCTTCATTCTCTTTTGCCCTTCACCTCGCTTCACACCTGAACTTCGCAGGACTGAGGACTCCGTGACTGGATCGCTCGACTGGAGGTGAGCATGCTCTGTGTTAAGGGAGCACAGATTAACCGGTCCAGAACGTTTAGACACACAAGAACACTCAAATGCTTGTGTAATAAAGAGAAATTGCCGTTCACACACAACAATAAAGTCTCAAACTACTCAAGCTGTTCTGTGTCACGACTCAACAGACACTCCGGCTACTGCAGAGGGACAGGCAAGTCGCCCGGAGGGCGAACGAAAGGGGGCCATTCACCCCCTCCCGTCCCCTTGACACACAAACATCACAGAATACACATGCCTTCCAGACTGAGCGCACACGCTGGTGCCTGGAACGCATGCAAACCAAGCACGTGGGTCACGTCCACTGTCACCCCTGGTCTCCGGCTGCAGTTTTACAAATGGCCACCTCCTTTCACGGGGGTGCTGTCATCCTCCATAAGCCCAGACCGTACTCATGTCTTAAGAGACAAGATCTCAACCATGATGCAGAAAGGAGTGATCAGAATGGTCCCTGCTCACGATATAACAAAGGGCCATTATAGCAAGTACTTCCTGGTCCTGAAACGGGATCAGGACTTGAGGCCCATCTTGGACCTCCGGGGTCTGAACAGAAGAATAAAAACATACAAATTCAGGATGTTAACACTCAGACAAGTCATCCACTCGGTTCGACCGAGAGATTACTTCTGCATGGTGGATCTGAAAGACGCTTTCTTCCATGTGAGCATCCTGCCCTGCCACAGAAAATATCTCCGCTTTGCCTTCGAGGACACCGCGTTCGAGTTTTTGGCAATGCCTTTTGGCCTGAAAACCACCCCCAGTTCATTCACAAAATGCCTGGACGCGGCCCTGACCCCGCTGAGGGGTCAAGGGTTCAGAGTTCTGAATTTTCTGGACGATCTGCTAATGCTTGGACACAACAGAGTCCAAGCACAGTAGCATGCAGAGAGGGTGATGTCTCACCTGGAAGCTCTAGGTTTTGTTATAAACCTAGCAAAAAGCAGTCTGACTGACCCCATCCCAGATTACCATATTACTGGGAGTACAGTTCAACTCCATTTTGTACAGGGCAAGGCTCTCAGAGGCAAGGGTTTCATCTCTCCACCTCTGCCTAGCACGTTTTCAGCTAGGCCAAAGGATGCATCTCATGCTGTGCCAGCGTCTCTTGGGCCTGTTGGCAGCAGCCATTGTCTACGTGCCTCTGGCCTTATTAAGAATGCACCCTCTACAGATATGGATCAACAAACAAATGCAACCTGCCCCCCCTCGACGAATGAGGGGGATACTGATTGTCCCAGAGTGTGCATGAAGGCTCTGGAGCCATGGAAGGCCCCCACAATGTTCAGCAAAGGCGCCACGCTGGGGAGAGTGTTGTCACGAGTCCTGGTCACCACGGACGCGTCAAAAACTGGATGGGGAGGGCTCTGCCAAAACCAGTATGCCTAAGGGGTCTGGAAACGGCAGGAGGCCGCGCTCCACATACATTTCCTGGAACTCAGAGCTGTGTTTTTGTCTCTGAAACACTTTTACAGGAAGGGGCTGGTTGCACAACAACATGTCCTGATAAAATCAGAAAACAGGACCACAGTCTCCTACATCAACTGAGAAGGCGGGGCAAGGTCCTAACCCCTCCTTAGGTTGACAGCTCCCGGATCTTGTCGCTGAGGGCGACCCACATCCCGGGCAAGCTGAATCACAGGGTAGATGCCCTCTCAAAAGGGCC